>CM046440.1:39655280-39718977 GCA_025506505.1 Flaveria sonorensis | reverse complement strand
GTGTGTGTTCATTGAAAGTCACATTGGCTGACTCCTCAATGATTCTAGTTTTGAGATTGTAAACTTTATAATCTTAGCTTGAGAAGAGTATCCAACAAAGTGTCCATCATCTGATATCTCAGCAAACTTGGATATTTGATCTTTGGTATTCAAGATGGTGCAAGGACATCCAATGTTCTAAGAAAACCAATTAATGGTCTCCTTTTATCCACAGTTCATAAGGAGTCTTACCATGTGTCTTAACCACTAAAACTCTGTTCTGCACATAGCAGACTGTGTTGACACAGCCTCTGCCCAGAAGGTGATAGGCAGTTTAGAGTCAGACAACATGGTTCTAGCAGCTTCAATCAGTGTCATGTTTCTCCTCTCAGCAACACCATTTTACTGAGGAGTCCCTGAGAGCACTATATTGTCTTGAAATACTTTTTTCATCACAAAATATATCAAGGATTTGGTTTTTAAATTTAGTTCCTTGATCACATCTTATGGTCTTGACCTTGTGATCAGATTGATTCTCAATTTTTAGAATGATGTTCTTTAAGATTTCAGGGGTTTCATCCTTAGTTCTAAGGAAAAAACCCAAGTGAATCTTGTGAAATCATCTGTGATCACTAAACAGTAAGAGTCCTTCCTAGACTCATTACACTGATGGGCCAACAGATCCATATGTAACAAGTGTAGGGGAGTATGATATGAATTTGTTTCCTTTGGCTTGTGAGACACTTTGTGTTGCTTTCCTTTTCAGGCATGCCACACAGTGGTCATCACTTGTAAAACTCTTTCTTTGGCATTCCAGTTACCAAATAATTCTTAATCAATTTATTCATGTTTTTAAAGTTTACATGGCACATTCTTTTATGCCAAAGGAAAGACTCATCACTATTTGCTTTAGACACAAGAAAGCAAGAAACTCTCCAGAGGGAGATGTTTCCTGCAGATCCATCTTGTACATGTTCCCTCTCCTGGGGGCTCTGAGCAGAATATGCTCTTGAGGAATGTCACCCCGAGCTTGAGACAATGCACTCATGCTTAGTAAAGAGCATGTGATTTTTGGTCACAAATTGGGACACTCAAAGATTGTATCCAAACTCCTTGACAAATTTTACCTTCTCAATGCTGAGCTTACCATTTGTAACCTTGCCCCTGCCAGTAATGTAACCTCCTGCATCTCCACAAAAGCAACTGGTCCTCCATCAAATCTTTTCAAAGTTTTGAAGTAAGGACTCATTGCCTATCATGTGCCTGGAGCAACCACTATCAATGATCCATACATTTCTGTTTGCCTTTGGCTGCCCTGCATAAAAGAGATGATTATTTACATTTGGAAACCCAAGCCTCATTGGTCTTAGGCTTGTTAAAATGAGTTGAAGGAAATGAAACAGTAAATGATCCTATGTTCAGGCTCTGAGGATCATTTGTTGTTGCTGATGAAGAATCTTCAGTCACACGGTCTTCCTTCATCTTCCACACCACCTTTGGAAAGTTTGGCTTGACCTTTAAAGCTTCGGAAGCTTTTGCAGCTTTGGAAGCTTTTGCAGCTTTGGAAGATTTGGAGACCGGACCTTCGAAAGATCTTGCTTTCACTGCAGGAAGCTTCAGTACTTCGGAAGCATCCTTTCTTTCGAGACCAAATTTTCTTCCGAAGAAAATTTTTCACTTTCCTTCTTCTTCATTTTGTAACTTTCCGAAGGAACAGATTTCCCTCCCAAGCTTTCTTTTCCTTCTTCTTCCAGAAGCCATTTCTTTGACCATGTGGATAGTACTTTTAGGATTGTAGATGCAATCCTTAGCAGATGAGAAGTACTACCACACATGATGTAGTCCATTTGCTTCCTTCTAAGAATCTTCTTTTCTTGAGAAGACTGAGTTTGAACACTTCCCTTCTCCTTCTTCACCTTTCAGATGATGCAGCAGGCTTCTGGGAGAGGATTGCTTTTGAAGATGGTGGTTCAAGCTGAGTAGCAGTGACACACAGCTTATCAGTCTTCTGCTTGGAGCTGGAATGAGTTGAAGCTGAAGCATAACTCTTGGTACTAGAGTTCTTGGTAGAATCTTCAGCTTTCACCACCTCAAACCCTGTAGAGATGAATACTTGTTTCTGCTTGGGGTCAAAGGTGTCTTGATGTCTTGAGCCTTTCTTGATCTTCTTTTTGCTCTTTTGATTAAGTTCCTTCTCTTTGGACTTACTCAAACCAGATCGTTTTCTCCTCAGGAGCATGGTGACCTTTTTGGATTGACTCTCTTCACTCACTTCAGAGTCATTCCTCACCATCTCCTCTTCATCCTCTTCATTACTGGGGTGTATAGGGGGTAGGTCATCTTGACCAGTTCCACACCTTGGAGATCTTACTGATAGTAAGGTGTGTGGAGGCAACTATCTCATAAGATCCCAGTCCCTGCTTATTCTGATAACAAACTTTTGCATGCAGAGATGATGATATTATGTTCTTGAAGGTCTCTTCTTAAGAACACATTTCTGCCCTGGATTTGCTGATCACAAGCTCAGCCTGGCATTCTTTCAACTTAGTAACAAGATCTTTATTTGAGTCTTGTAGTTTGTTTCCTCATGTTTAAGAGTTGAAATTGTTTTTCTCTAGATTTTCTATTTTAAGCTTATAATTATTTTTAGCTCTCTTAAATCAGCTTTTAAAATGTTTAAAGACTCAATATCAGATCTCATTTCTAGTTGTAGGACCTGTATCTGTTTACTTTAGTAATACATTCAGAGAGCAAAGATGTTATAATACCTGGCTTCATCATGGTCAGCCATGATGCTTGATTGGAGAAGCATCTTCAGCTTGGAAGCTCCAGTCAAAGCCTCCTTCTTCACAGCAACTGCAACTTGCTGTCTTGGCTTCTTATTCTGGTGCCCTCCTTCATGTAGTTTGGCCTAGATGATGCTTGGCCACCATTTGACTTGGTGCCTTGCATTCTCTGGCAAAGTGTCCCATCTGGTTATAGTTGTAACATTTTACTTTGCTTTTGTCCAGCCCAAACTTGCCACTGGCTGCATTGCTAGGAAACCTTCTCCGTCCTCTTGTAGAACTTCTGGCTCTGTGAGTGAGAAGAGCCATCTGCTGACTATCTCCATATATTCCAGATCCTGGATGGATACAGTCCAGGTTCTTCAAGAGTGAAGAGAAAGTTGCCTGACCTTTCGTCAGTAGAGACAAAGGCTTGAGAGGAACTTGTCTCTTGGAAGGACTTCCTTGGATGTAGCTCTCTCTGGGTGTCTCTGGGAAGGTGATGAAAGGACCTTTTGTGAATTTCAGGGTAGCAGATATGATGATGCTGTGGTTCTCTGCTATCCCTTTCACACCATATGAAGGGCTGAACTCTGGTGAGTATTGGAGTTACCAGATGAATTTTGCATGTTCATCTCCATCTGGTATCCATTGAGTATCCCATACAACTCAGTGAGAGTAAGGGTCTTGAGGTTTTCAGTCCTCTTATGACCATACAGTAGTGTGTCCATTGTCTGGGAAGAGAGGACTGAACTTCCTAACAATATCCCTGTTCTCAATAGTTACTCCAACATCAGCCAGAGTATCCACAATCTTAACATACATGAAGTATTGTTGAGTCATGGTTTCACCTGTCTTGAAAGTGAAGTTTTCAACTGCTGCTTCAAGAGTTCCTTCTTGTTTTCCTTGGCTTATTGACCGCCAGTCCTCAGTTTCCTTGCACTTCGAAGAGGTACATGAGGTCCATTGGACAACAGACAGTCCCACATCCTGGTAATCTTGAACTTGATGAAGACCTTGCCATTCTATGGAGCCAAGTGTCAAAATCCTCAGGAGTGATCAGTGGGGACTTTGTCATAGTTCCAGTTTCCATATCACCTTAGAGATAGCTGCCATTTGAAGAGTTAAGTGATGTGTGAAGCTAAGAGGATTAAAGATGGTGAAATCTTACAATCAAGAGCCTGGAATGCTCTGATACCAAATGCAAAACCGGTAAGGGTACTAACACTTAGTTTCCACACTGAGGATAGATCTTAGATCACTTAACAATTCAAATAGGAACTGGTAACTTAAATAGATGATACTAAGAACACAAGTAAATTAATGAGACAGAACTAAGAACAACACAAGAACACAAGATTGTTTTCAAGGATGTTGTATATGATCTCAAGTTCTTTTACAAATGTTACAAAGCATAAAGAAATTACAAGGACCTGAGACACTTTTATACTACAACCTACAACCGTCACTTTCATGTAAAGAGAGTTGGGATTTGACTAATCTAGACAACAAGATCAGTCTAAAGTCAAAAGGCAGATTGCCTTTTGACTAGTGCTATGACATGCCATAGCTCACTGACTTTTCCTAATACAAAAATTCTACATGAACAAGTAAGGTAAGTTATAGACAAAGACCATTCCTACTTTTTGATAAAGCATGGAAGTTTCACCAACTTGTGTAAAGTAGGTGAACCACCAGAGCAGGAAGTGGAAATTGTGTTACCTTTATCAAAAGTTGATTCACAGAAAGCATATTTTCTCTGTCCTCTGAAGAAATCAGTCTTCACAGCTTCGGAAGACTTTGTCTCTGAAGCTTCGAAAGATTTCATCTTTGGCTTCGGAAGATGTTGGTCTTTGGCTTCGAAAAATTTTGCACTTAGAATATTTTTTCTATTTGAGTGTGAAACTTCCGAAGTAACTCCTTAGCTTCGGAGGATCTTACACTTAGATACATTTGAGAGTGTAAGACTTCCAAAGCTAGTTCATCTTTATTCCTTAGTGCATGCATGGAAGACTTGGTTGTTCTGGCTTGTTGGTTGCATCAGCCTCATATTCTTCAGATGATCTTACAATCTAGAAATAGTGAAAGATAATGAAAAAGTACGAAACGAATGAATACGTGAGATAATGAAAGATAATCAAATTTATACCTTGGTGTATGTATGATGAATGCTCACGCGCGAAAGTAAAAGAAGTATTTTAAAGAAAAGGATATTTTCATATATATATGTACGCAAGGTATTTTAATGTTTTAAAACTAGAACTCACTCAGCAACGCTGACTTTTATGCATTTTCAGTTGGCAGGTAAATGTTGGTGAGGGTGGTACGCGGGGGAAGCTACTCGTCGGGGCAAGACTGGCATCGATTCATGCTTAATGACATTATTGTTGTCTTGTAATGCAATTAAAAGGGGTCTTTTGTAACTTAAAAACAATGATGTATTGATTAGCACAGTAATTATTAATGAAGTGAATGGTTTTTGTATTATCTCCGCTGTGTTATTTATGAAATGTAAGTTGTTTTGTATACATTATGCTATGATTGACCAACTTGTGAGGTCTCCGAAATGGGGCCTTACAATTGGTATCAGAGCCAAAGTTTAAGAGAATGAGTAAATATTTTTAAAAACCTAAACTTAAACTGAGAATGGGACCGAATGGAGGGATACCAGCCCGAGTAGCTACGTGCCATCAGGTATATCTTTTCTTAAATGTTAACCGGTATTATGTGCGTGTGCTATCTGATTTATGTGCTTTTAGTAGATCTGAATACTGATGTAGTCAGGATAGGAAATGCTCGGGGGATGAAGAGTAAAGTAAGTGGCTAATCACAACTAGCCACTGTAATTAGGAACTTACTATACTTGACATAAACTGAGCTATTACCTTGAATGACCTTGCTAGTGTTTTGAATCTTATAGTGTTTAGAGGATGACTGTTGGTGCCTATTCTCGCATTCTTATTTTAAGTACATCTTATATCAAGTGAGTTTCCCATACCCTGTTTTACTTTAATTCACATGTTTTGGGGTGAAACATGTTACTCGTATCATAATCACACTTGTGAAAACATTTAAATACTTGTAATGCATGTGCAATTCATTTTACATTTTGTCATGGTTATTTGAGACTGGTGCAAATATTATGTGATAGACTCTTATAAAAACAATCATTAACTATTGCTAGCCTAGCGACATCATAGATCTATGGGCTTGACAAGCCTATTTGGTGCTGAAGCCAAGGTTATTGCCGGCTCCTGATAACGTATTCTTGTTCATCAAGGGAACCAAGTACACTTAGCTAATTGTATATTTCGTTGTGGCCATATTTTGTCAAGGTTTGATTGTATCATCATGCTATCTATATGTTCTTGCATTATTTCTTAACCTATGACTTAAATTGCCCCATAAAAGTTTTATATATGTATGTACAAACCTATGGGAACTCACCACATCATATGTTGACTGTATTTTCTAACATGTTTCAGGGAGTGCACAAGCTTAAATGTTGATCTTGAAGATTAAAATCATTCTGGATTGGGACCTAGAAATAATAAAGGATTCACTTTTAATCTGAAGTTTTAAATTAGTTTATGTTATGTGTTGTTTGTTTGAGACCATGAATGTACTGTTACAATTTAACCTTATTTTAATGATATTTACACTTGAAGTAGCGTTGTGGTGGCTTGAACAATCTTAACCCACCATCTCACACTCAATCGCATGCATTATATCGAGTGGTTCAATTCTTTAGACTTTATGTCTAAGCTTTGAAATCTCATCAAGTTTTAATTCTATTAGTCTATACGGAAAAATATGTGACACATAAACACCTGTATCCTGGATTTCTGGCAAAAAGCCTTCGGCTAAGGTAAGCATTTCGCATAATCCCAATCAACTACAGACCATTTATGCTTACCTGGGGACTTTTGGGATGAATGATAAACTATGTTCAAAATACACAAATTTCCTAAGAAAAATTTGAGTTAAGTTACCTTGACGTGTCAATGTTCCTAATTGGTTGTGTGTTACCAAACGGAACCATCCTGTATGTGTTTTATAAGTCCTGAAAATATTATTGTTTTATTGAATTGGCTTTACTTCAAAATTTCTATATCTAACCTATTTTCGTATCTAGAATGTCTCGTTATCATGGAAAGCATGGTAGCTCCGACCGTAAAATCGCCGCTATGATTTCCCGACAAATGGCTGCCGTTCTTCCTACAATGGTTGCTGCCCTAATGGCCAATGCTAGCAATAATTCAAATGGGAATAATGGTGGTAATGGCAACAATGGTCAAGGAGAAAACAACGATAATCAAGGAGGGAATAACCAAACCTGCACGTTCTAGCACTTCAACTCTTGTAACCAACAAGTTTTAGTGGGAAGGAGGAGCCATTGGACTCCTCGAGTGATTCGAGAGCATGGAAATACCTTCATCAATAGTGAGTGTCCAGAAGCACTCAAGGTTCGTTATGCCACGAGTGTCCTCCAACAAAGGGAACTTACATGGTGGAATAGTGAAAAGAGGAATAGAGGTACTGAAATTGCACTGGCTCTACCTTGGGAGGAGTTTAAGGATATTATGATCCAAAAGTTTTGCCCGAGGAGTGAATTACAAAAGCTTAAGGAAGAGTTCTAGAACCTTAAACAGGATAGTGGGAATCATTTGGCTTATTCAACCAGGCATCACGAACTAAGCATCCTCTTGCCCCATATGGTTGATACTGTCCCTCGTAACATTGAGAAGTTCATCAAGGGGTACCACCTCAAATTCAAGATGCTGTAGTGGGAAGCAGGTCTACGACTCTGGAAGAAGCAATCAACATCACTGCTCAGCTCACCGAAAATCACATCAAAGCTGGTACCTTGACTGTGAAGGGTACTAAGAAGACTGGGAAGGTGATCCCAGAGGCTACTAAGGAGGTGAAGGCTGAATCCTCATTTAAGGTCAAGAAACGTAAGTTTACTCCTGCCCGAAATTTTGCTGTGGTAGCAACCAATACGGCTCAAAAACAAGCTGTTACACTAATAAGCACCTGTGTTGCTAGAGCTTTCACTGGACCACATCCGATGTGTACATTTGAAAATCATCATGCGGGAATAACCCATGTCGTATCTTGTCACTCTGTAGGAAATATGGTCATTTGGTTGCTACGTGTCACCGTGCACCAAACAATACTGCTCTAGTTGCCAACCGAGCTTGTTACAACTGTGGGGAAACCGGCCATTTTCGCCCATAATGCCCCTGTCTCGCGGGTAGTGTTCCACAAGCTCGAGGCTGTGCTTTCAATATTAATGCAAATCAAGCACAATCAAATAACGACGTGGTGAACGGTACGTCATTCTTTTACTCGAAAGCTTGTTGATCAAATTTTACCTTGCTTTCCTGTACCGATAAAAGTCTTGTATCTGAACATGTATGTATCTTGTTAATAATTGCTATGCCTCTGTCTTGTTTGATTCGGGCGCCGATAAGAGTTTTGTCTCCTTAGAATTTGAACCCATACTTGCTAAGTCGCGTACTAAGTTAGAAAAGTCCTTTACGGTTGAAGTCGCCGATGGAAAATCCATCATTATTGACGTCATTGTTCGTGGGTGTATCTTGAGTCTCAATGAGCATGAGTTCTCTATTGATCTTATTCCTATGCAACTCGGAAGTTTCGACATCATTGTCGGCATGGACTGGTTAGCCAAACATTACGTTGAAATTATCTGCTTCGAGAAATGCATTAGGATTCCTTTACCTTCGGGGGATACCTTGAAAGTCTTCGGTGAGAAATCATCTAAAGGACTAAAACTTATGTCGTGTACCAAGGCTTGAAAGTTCCTAAGTAAGAATTACATAGCCTTTTTGGCTTGATGTAGTCAACACGAAGGTCAAAGGGAAGGAACTTAAGGATATTCCCATTGTACGAGATTTCCCAGATGTATTTCCCGATGATCTTAGTGGACTACCTCCCATTCGTGAGGTTGAGTTTAAGATTGACTTGATTCCTGGTGTGCGAACCCTGTGGCTAAGTCACCTTATCTCCTTGCACCACTGGAGACGCAGGAATTAGCCAGTCAACTTCAAGAACTGTCTGACAAGGGGTTTATCCTTCCTAGCTCTTCGCCTGGGGTGCACCTGTGTTATTTGTTAAGAAGAAAGATGGTTTTTTTCGTATGTCCATCGACTATCGGGAGCTTAACAAACTCACCATCAAACCGATACCCTCTTCCTCGGATCGATGATCTCTTCGACCAACTTCAGGGAGCCACACAATTCTCAAAAATCGATTTGTGTTTTGGCTACCACCAACTGCGGGTTCATGACAATGATATTCCAAAAACCGCATTCCGTACTCGTTACGTGCACTATGAGTTTATGGTTATGCCTTTTGGTTTGAATAATGCTCCAGCCGTCTTTATGGATCTCATGAACCGGGCATGTAAACCCTATCTTGACAAGTCTGTGATTGTGTTCATAAAGGATATTCTCATCTACTTGAAGACTAAAACCGATCACGAGCTTCACTTGTGACAAGTTTTGGAACTTTTGAGGAAGAACGATTGTACGCAAAGTTTTCTAAGTGCGATTTTGGCTTGAGGAGGTCCAATTCCTAGGGCATGTGGTGAATAGTCAGGGATTCATGTGGATCCTGCCAAAATTGAAGCCGTGAAAACCGAGTGTTCCTAAAACTCCAACCGAAGTTCGTTTCTTTTCTTGGACTAGCAGGTTACTATCGGCAATTTATTGCCAATTTCTCGAAGATCGCGAAAACCGCTCACGCTCTAACACAAAGGAACAACTCTTCGAGTGGGGACCTGATCAAGAGAGGCCTTCGAGACTCTAAAACACAAGTTGTGTAACGCTCCTATCTTAACCCTTCCTGACGGGAATGATGATTTTACCGTATATTGTGATGCATCTAGCCAATGCCTTGGTGTGTTCTCATGCAGCGAGGAAGGTCATAGCTTATGCATTGAGACAATGAAGGTTCATGAGGTGAATTACACAACCATGATCTTGAACTTGGGGCTGTGGTTTTTGCATTAAAAAATTTGGAGACACTACCTTTATGGGACACAATGTATAGTCTACACTGATCATAAAAGCCTTCAACACGTCTTCAACCAAAAGGATCTGAATATCAGACAACATCGTTGGGTCGAGTTGATTAGTGACTACGACATCCGTTATCATCCAGAAAAGCGAATGTGTAGCTGATGCATTAAGTCCAAAGTCCATAACAAGACCATCTCATTTCAGGAAATTCGGGATCGACGACAATGGTTTGACACCCTGGGAGAATTGACATGGAGATTCATGTAGATGTCAACGAGACTACAGTTATGCTTCAGAATATAAGGATTGATAGCGACCTTGAGTATTGTATGCGAGAAGCTTAGCAAGCTGCCCTAACTGAAGGAAAGGAGCATGAAGAGTTGGCGTACAGTGTTTGGTCACAGCTTGAAACAAAACCAAATGGTATGTTGTATTTCTTAAATCGACTCTGGATTCCAAATCGTGATAATCTTCGTACTTTCATCATGAACGAAGCTCATCAAACTCGTTATTCTATTCACCCTGGGTCCGATAAGATGTATATGGACCTACGTGGGCAATACTGGTGGCCAGGGATGAAGAAAGACATCGCTTCTTACGTAGCCAAATGTCTTATGTGCAAAGGTCAATGCAGAGCACCAACGACCTAGTGGATTACTTGAGCAACCCGAGATCCCTATGTGGAAGTGGGAACACATATCCATGGATTTTATAACTAAGTTACCTCGTACTCCTCGTGGTCATGATACTATATGGATGATCGTCGACCGTCTGACCAAAACAGCGTATTTCATACCCATACGTGACACTTACAAAACTTCAAAGTTGGCTCGCATTTACATCGATGAGATTATGAGCCGTCACGGTGTACCCTTGCACATCATATCTGATCGAGATGCTGCACTTTTGGACATTAATGCAAGAACTCTTGGGTACTCAGCTGGATTTAAGCACAACTTATCATCCCAAACAGACGGTCAAACTGAGCGAACTATTCAGACTCTTGAGGATTTGCTACTTCTTTGTGTCCTTGACTTTGGTGGTGACTGGGATACGTATTTACATTAGCGTAATTTTCTTATAATAACAGTTATCACTCAAGCATCAAAATGGTACCATTCGAAGCTCTTTATGGTCGTAAATATCGTTCCTCGATTTGTTGGACGGAGATTGGTGAAAATTTCATCACCGGTCCTGAACTTATTCAAGAAACAACCGATAAAGTTTCTAAAAGCCGTAATAACCTTGAGGAGGCTAGGAGTCGACAAAAGAGTTATGCGGATAAAAGACGCAAGCCATTAGAATTCCAAGTCGGTGATATGGTTCTTCTTAAGGTCTCACCATGGAAGGGAGTTACTCGCTTTGGGAAGAAGGGTAAGTTAGCACCATGGTTTGTAGGACTTTCAAGGTTCCTAAAAGAGTTGGGAAAGTGGCCTATAAACTGGAAGTACCCTCTGAACTTAGCGGGGTCCATCCCGTTTTTCATGTCATAAATTTGAGAAAATGCTTGGCCGACGAAAGTCTACATGTCCCTTTGGATGATATACAGATAGACGATTCATTGCAGTTTGTTGAGAAACCCGTCGAGATCATGGATCGAACAATGAAAAAGACCAGAACCACTACCACTACAATCGTCAAAGTTCGTTGGAAAAATAAACTGGAGCCGAGTTTACCTGGGAACGCGGATTACATGAAGAACAATATCCTCATCTGTTCGCCTAGTCTCATCTTTAATTTCAGGACGAAAATCCTTAAAGTCAGGGAGACTGTGACCTTTCGAATAGTTGTGTAACTAGTTTTACTTCCGTTAATTTTTGTAATTGCTAGTTATTGTTATTAATACAACTATGACGGTTCATCTTTGTGCATTTCTAATAATCTTATTTATAATCTTAGTTTTGAAATCTTATAACTTGATTAGTTATTAAATAAATAAATTTTGGTAAAGTTTAAGTATTAATCATGAGTTTTAAGTAATTGAAATAAATAAATTGTCATCAAAGTCCTACTCATAAATTTATAAACTTTGTGTTTTTAAAATGTGATCTTAGGCATTTAATTAAAACAAATAATTAAATGATGAATTTTTATAAAATCAACAAGATTTATAAAACAAATAATTATCATTTATAATATTAAAGATTTGGAAGTCATAAATTATAAATAAAAAGAATTAAGTCAAACTGTAAAATCTTCTAAACTTCGGGGACCAAATAAGAAATTCTTTTAAAAACCCAAACCATCACCCGCCCGTCGCCCTCACTAGAGGCCGCACCTCCGGACAAGCTCCGGCAGCCCTCCCGAATCCAAAATCGTTCAAATCAACCGCATTAAACCCCCCTCTTGTAACTCTCGTACACCTGTTTCAAACTCCCAATCTTTCGATTTGAACCATTAACTGTTCCACTATGAAACCGAACCCACAATCGAAAATTTCAATCCGTTTCAACCGAAACCAGGTGTAATTAACCAATTAAATTAACCAGAAACGCCAAATTAATAGTCTTGAATTCAAGTGAGCAATCAATTCGGTTGTCACAACGTATGAACCATCGAATCGGAGATGAAACCCCCGAACAACCAACTTTAAGTCGTTCTAATGGAACCTGATAAAATCTAGCTTATATAACGAGGCAAACCATCACCGAAACCCTTTGATTGCTTCTGAAACTCCAATTTGACAAAAACACACACACATCGATTTCTCTCTCGTAAAATATATCGACCTGTTCATCCTTCTGTTTTCATCAATTCATAGAAACCAGGTAAATTAAACGCATGTATACACTCGAACCCGAGCACCTGCAAATTTTTTTTTAAAATTGGTTTTTTAATCAATTTTTAATTCCTTAAAAATTCTAAAATGCTATTAAGTTGATATAAAAATCATTTAATAATTGATACTAAATCAAAAATTTATTTAGAGATTCCTAAAATATTTCAACAATTATAAAATGACAAATCTTTATTTGTTGATTTTAAAGTTATAAAAATTATTATAAAATTATTTGCAAGTTTTAGATTGTATAAAAATATGGCAAATCAAATAGGAATATATCGAAGTATTTTTCTTTTAATCTAGTATTTCATTAACCATTAAATAAATTAATCATAGTCATTCACTAACTGATTTCATTAGTAAATTAATTACTTTATATTTGGTATCACACTTCACTCGAACATTTCACTATGTCAAATCAACCTTATTTAAGCTACCTTTTAAACTTAATATTTGTACACTAATACATTTTTATTAGCTAAACAAGTTCAAAATCAATCTTTCCAAACTATAAATCAATTCCTTTATATTAAATTTATACCCCTAAATGGAACCGGGTTGTATTAGTATTCTTTAAACCTTATTTGTTCTAATTTTGGTTACCACTTTTAGGATAACCGTGAGAAAAACTGTTGATGCCTATTCCTGCATTCTTATTTTAAGTACATATTATATCAAGTGAGTTTCCCATACCCCGTTTTACTTTAATGCACACATTTTGGGGTGAAACATGTTACTCGTATCATAATCACACTTGTAAAAACGTTTAAATACTTGTCATGCACATGCAATTCATTTACATTTTGTCATGGTTATTTGGGACTGGTGCAAATATTATGTGATAGACTCTTGTAAAAACAATCATTAACTATTGCTAGCCTAATTGGTGCTGAAGCCGAGGTTATTGTCGGCTCCTGATGACGTATTCTTGTTCATCAAGGAACCAAGTACAACTGAGCTAATCATATATTTCGTTGTGGCCATCTTTTGTCAAGGTTTGATTGTATCATCATGCTATCTATATGTTCTTGCATTATTTCTTAACCTATGACTTGCACTGCCCCGTAAAAGGTTTCGTATATGTATGTACTCGTCGACCCACCTTCTATTTGTCTAGATGTGATCCAAGTGGTTCAAGTGCCTGAAGAGCGTATTAACCAAAACAAACAGTATACCTCATAAGATATTCCCTTCATTCTTCCTCTATGTTGTTTACGGAATCTGGTTTTTTTGGGGTTATAGTTGATGGTTTGTTTTTAATTCCATCTCTACTACAGAACTATGGGAACTCACCAACATCATATGTTGATTGTATTTTCTAACATGTTTCAGGGAGTGCACAAGCTTAAATGTTGATCTTGAAGCTTTGAAATCATCTAGGACAGGACCTAGAAATAATAAAGGATTCACTTTTAATCTGGACATTTTAAATTAGTTTATGTTATGGTTGTTTGTTTGAGACTCATGAATGTAATGTTACAATTTGAACTTTATATTTAATGATATTTACACTTTGAAGTAGCGTTGTGTGGCTTGAACAACTTAACCCACACATCTCAACGTTTCTGTTATTATGGTTAGGGTGTGACACCAATGAATGGTGGCCTCTTGTTCCATAGCTCATAAGGGGTTTTTCTATGGGGCTTAACAATAAGAACCCTATTCTGGCACAGCATACAGTGCTAATTCCTGCCCAGAAGTTAGAGGCAGCTTTGAATTTCTAACATAGTTCTTGTAGCCTCAATAAGTGTCATGTTCCTCCTCTTAGCACACCATTTGTTGAGGATTTCTAGGAGCACTGTATTGTATGGCGATCCCTTTTGAGTTGCAGAATGAGTCAAGAATTGATTCTTAAACTCAGTCCCTTGATCACTTCTATTGATTTTTACTTGTGATCCTTTTTTATTTTCAATTTAAGAATAAATAATTTTAAAAGTTTCAGCCGTTTCATCTTTAGTTCTTAAAAAGAATACCCATGTAAATCTTGTAAAATCATCAACAATCACAAGACAATATGATTTCCTTCCATGCTTATTATACTTATGGGACCAAAAAGATCCATGTGCAATAAGGTAATGGAGTGTGATGGAGTTAACCTCTTTGGATTTGTGAGAAACCTTGTTTTCTTTCCTTTCAGGCAAGCAACACAGTTATCTTTACAGAAAAACTCCTTTTGGCACACCATGGTATAAAATTATTTTTAACCAGCTTATTCATGGTTTTAAAATTAACATGGCATATTATTTTATGGCAAAGAGCTGACTCATCACCATTAGCTTTGGAAAGAAAGCATGATACTTCACCTAGTGGAGAAGCATTGTTCATATCTAGCTTGTACATATCCCCTTTCCTGGAGATCTAAGATGCACCAATTCCTGAGAAATTATCATCCCGGGTTTAAGGATACTGCACTCATGTTATGTGAAAAGCATTTGGTGCTTTTGATCACAGAATTGAGAAACACTTAAGAGATTGTGTTCAAGCTGTCTGACAAATTTTACTTTGTCAATGTTTAACTTACCATTGGATACACTACCTCTACCATAAATGTATCCTCCGGCTTCACCTCCAAACTGAATAGGACCTCCATCAAAATGTTCAAATTGTTGTAGGAGAGATCTGTTCCCTATCATATGCCTTGAGCATCCACTGTCCACAATCCAGACATTTCCATTCTTGTCATGTGGATGTCCCTGCACATGAGGTGAAATAATTAGTTATTATTGGAAACCCAAACCTTGTTGGTCTTGGGTTCTTCCAATGTAAATGATATAATTGAACCAAATTGTATACATGTGGGCTCAATTATAGTTTGTGAAGAAGAGGTTTGGGCTGCAACATCTTTTCTGGCCTTCCATTCCACCTATGGTTGACCAGTGTTGATGAGCCTAAGGAGGCTTGTGCAGCATGACTTGCTTCCAAGGCTTCTTTCTTTTCAGAAAAAGTTTTCACCACCTTTTCTTACGAAGCAGTCTTCTTCTCAGAAGGTTTCAAGGAAATCTTTTTGTTTCTTTTTTTGTTTTTTTAGCTTGTCTTCCGAAGCTATTTTCCTTTCGGAAGAATGAGTTTCTTCCGAAAGCAACTTGGCTTCGGAAACAAGCTTTCGTTCCTTAACACTTGGATCATATGTAAGGTCCAAATGTGAAACCATCCTTGACTCCTTCTTTCTTACATTGGTTGCATAATGTGTGCTTGCTGGATTGTAGTACAAATCTTTAGCCATGTGGTTATGCAGACCACAGATTATGCACTAAATGTTATTCTTGGTCGGACATGTGGGCTGTTGTTTCTTTCACTTCTTCTCTTCTTCAATAGCTTTTCCTTTAATTTCTAATCCTTTTACTGGATAGGAGTGCTGGTACTACACTCCTTTCCTGAGTCAGAACTTCCAACCACTTGGAATCCAGTTGAGATGAATACACCCTTTTGCCTTGGGTCTGTCTTCATCTTAGTCTCAGCCACCTTTTTGGCAGTTTTTCTTGCTACCCTGATCATGTTCTTTCTGGCTTTGGTGGTCAAAGATTTATCAACTGTGGGGATGAGCTTTTCTACCTTATCCTTCCCAGTGGTGGTTTCCATTATTGCATCATTCTTCAGCTCACTAGGTAGTGGGTCGGCAGTTGGAACCTCTTGTTTAACAGTACCACATCTAGGCTATTTACAGACATAAGAGAGTGTGGTGGAGTAATTTCATTGGATCCCAACCCACTTTTGTTTTGATAGCATACCTTGGAGTGGGAGGATGATGCAATAATGGTGTTGAAGTTATGCTCTTGAATAGCATACTTCTCTGCTTTAGCCTCAGCCATTACTAGCTGGATTTGAGGTCCTGTAGTTGGTATGTTCATATTTTAAAGTGGACACAGTTTTCTCTAACTCTTCTATTTTGAGTTTATAGTCAGATTCTGCTCTCTTAAAATTAGATTTTAGGATATGTAGGACTCAATATCAGTCTAATTTCCATGTTGTAGTCCTGATATAATTTAACCTTAGCATATATGCGGAGTACAGATATATATGCAAGATGCCATTATCATCTTCAGTTCTAGCCATAAGAGCTTGAGCAGGGGTGACATCTTGCACCATAAAGCTCCAGTCAACCTCTTAAGCAACAGCTGTAGTTTGCAGCTCAGTGGGCTTGGTTGTAGCCTTTGAGGTAGCAGGATGTTGGGAGGCTTGAGCTGCTCCAGGATTAGATCTTAGAGCTTTACATTCCCTAGAAAAGTGACCAAGCTGGTTACAATTGTAGCATTTGGCCTTGCTCTTATCAAACCCAAATTTGCTGTTAGTTGGGTTCTGAGGAAACTGCCTTCCGGTTCTTTTGAAGAACTTCTTTGCTCTGTAGGTTAATAGAGCCATTTGCTGGACAATGTCCACATATTCAACATCATCTGGGCTGAAACACTCTAGATCATCAAAATAGAATTGAAAATCTTCAGAGTGCTCACTCCCTGAAACAAAAGCACAACTATCCTGGAAGGGAGTGTGTTGAGCCTATTGAGACCTGGGTGTCTTAGGGAAAGTGATGTATGGCCCAGAAGAGGATGATGGTTGTTGGGGGTAGTGCATGTACAACTAAGGCTGGGGAGTTCTTGATCCTTTAGCAACATGTAAAGCATTGTTGACTGCAGGATTTGAGGGTTTGTTCATCTGGTGGCTCTTCTAAGTCTCCATCTCCATACGGTATCCATCAAGGATTCCATACAGTTCAGTCATAGTGAGAGTGTTGAGATTTTCAGTTCTCTTGCTTGAGACACAGTAAAAAGTCCACTCATGAGGAAGTACACTTATGAATTTTCTATGTCTCTTTCCTCAAGAACAACTTCCATAGTCTGAAGAGAGGTGATCAAGTCCATATAAATGAAGTATTGTTAGCTCAAGGTCTCACCAACAACATAAGTGAAGTTCTCAAACTTCTGCTTCAGCATATCTTTCTTGTTCTCCTTTGATTCAGTAGAACCAAAGTACATCAGCTTTAAAGCATCAAATAGTTCTTTGGCAGTCTCACATTGCTTAAGCCTACCCTTATGGAGTTTGGTATAGCAGTAAGCAACACGGTCATGGCTTTGCAGTCAATGTCCATCTTCTTGAAGTCTTCATCAGAGTAGTCTTCAACAGCTTTCTTAGTCATGGCGCCATTACCAGCCGGGTCCGCCACCTTTGGCTTATAAGGACCATGAGTGACAGATCTCCACATGCGGCTGTCTTGATACTTAATGAAACCTTCAATATGTTTGCACCAGGTTCCAAAATCATCACGGGTGATGATAGGAGCCTTGGTCATGGTTTCCATCTTAGACTCAGAAAATTTTTGGTAAGAGCCATTTGAGTGAAGTGAGTAACTATGAAGAATAATTTCGGATGGTTAGATCTCACAATCAAGAGCCTAAAAAGCTCTGATAACAATTGCAGGATCGATGTTGGTCTCTCAACACAAGTTTTTATCTCACAAACTCACGAAGTCTCACTCGGTTGATGAAGCAAAATCTCTAACTAAGTTGACAATAATATAATAAGTTAATGAACACAAGAATAGTTTTCAAGATACTTGTATATATTACTTCTCAACTTAGTATCACAAGACTCTAACAGCATGGTTACTTAAGTTACAATAAGAAACTATATATACTACTATCTACAGCCGTTATACTTAGAAAACTAGCTGCAATTTACCACTAGACAAATACTACATTGCTAGAAGTAAGTATCTAAGATAAAATAATATCCTAGATTAGGTAGTCATGACAGGTCCATGACTAACCTTTTGTGACCAACTAAGTATGGTAACTGTACTAACTGATAGAGGTGAACGTGGAATAAAGTATGGTCAGCTACATGGGCATGGGAAAGAGCCATGCAGTGTATTAGAGTTGTCAGCTGGTGTCAGACAACCCATACTTATGTCCACTGGTTCATAGTTGATTCTTCCGAAGAAAAATGGCTTTGGAAGAATAAGTTCTTCCGAGCCATTTATACTTCAGAAGAATCAACTTCTTCCGAGTCTTCTGCAAGTCTTCATGAACTTCATTCTTCAAAAGACTTTGTCTTGGATCTTCTAAGTATGAATGCTTTGGAAGGAGAACTACTTGGTCTCGAAAGACTTGGTTCTACCTTCGAAAGTTCTTCATATACTTCGGATGGAAAACTACTTAGTCTCGGAAGACCTAGTTTTCCTTTGGAAGTTCTTCATACTTAAGCTTCGGAAGATCTTCAATTTGTCTTCGGAAGAGCAGCTTTGTCTTCGAAAGACTTCTTCAATTGTACTTCAAAATGTTCCAAGTGTTGTTTTGGTTGCACCAGCCTCATATAATCCAACAGTTTTTGAGTCTATTTAACTAAACATTAATTATTAAACCACGCATGTTGTTGGCAATTAAAGGTTACAAGTATGCGTAGAAGAATTAAGGGAAGCCCTAATCCCTAACCCTAGTTGTCGTCGCACAAGGATACCCCCTCTCTCGGCTGTTGGTCAATGGGCCCCTGCCACCACTGTAGATCTATCGTTGTCGCAGCCTTATACAGCTGCAATAGCTGGATTCTTTCTCGAGTGTTGCAATCATTGCAAGTTTCATTCGATTTTGTAATCCAGTTAACTAGTGAATCCATTGTTATTTCAAAGGTGTGAAGATTTGAATGATCGTCAAATGTATTACTTCACACATCCTATTGTTACGTTTATGTATTGTTCATATCGCGTGTAATTGGATATCTGTTTTTGGGTATTTACTTATGAATTAAGACTCGTGATTATCGTTTCAGCTACTAAAAACTCAAAAAGTTTCAATCATTGATAATAAAAGCATGACTTTAATGTTTAAAACCATGGTTGCAGAACTTGCTAGAGGCTGCGAGGTCGATCGATTGGGGAGTTGCGAGTAGTTGGCCTAGGCGATAGCACTCGGACATTGTAAATTAAAGAAGTCAATTTTTAGGAACTTATAATTGGTAAATATTATAAGCGTACTAATATTTATAAAAAAGATACATGGCTGTCAATATAAAATAGAAAAGAATACATGTTCAAATAGTAAAATATTTTAAATATTAATATTCATTCTTTAATATTATAGATGTAGTAATTATTTCAATTTAATATTTTAAGGTATCTCCATGAAAAAAAAACAAAAAACTTACAAAAATCAGTGAAAAGCAATGAAAATCAATAAAAAAACAGCGAAAATCTGAGTTGGAATGAGTTTAATCGAGTTCAACTAAGTTTGATCAATTCCAATTAATTTTGATTGAGTTGAAGAAAATCGTCCTGACCGAGTACTTGGCCGCCTAGGCTGACTTTTTCAACACTGGTTAAAACAGATACATGATACCCTACATTGGTGTTAGAGCCAATTTTACACGTTTTCAAACATTCTTTTATACGATCTTCCATTTTTTGTCAAAAGTTTTGCTTTTAATTAAAATATCGAGATTTAGTTAAAAGATTGAATCTTTTAATTAGAATTTGTACATTTTTTGTTTATGGTTGATTGTGTAAGAACAAGCACTAGTGACTCTTGGTTGTTTGTTGATTTGGCCGGTTTTTTAAGTTTGTAATCTTTGTATCCTTTTGGATGTTTTGGAATCGTTTATGTAATAGATAAGTTTATTTTATTTTATTGTAAATTGTTTATTTGAAATTATAAACCGAAGAAAAATATCAAAGACCAAAGACGGAGACAAACAGAAGATGAGATAGTGATATTGGACTAAGTGGGAGGCTACAAGATGTGATCATTTGCGACCCTTAGAATAGGTCGGTCTCGTTTGTTGGCTCAAACAAAACCGAACGATTATATACTAGTTGTCTTGATTTTATTATTTTATAATATTTTTGTCGTTGCTTACAATTGTTTTTGGAAATAATAAAAATCGTTAAGTATTTATAAAACTATTTTTCACAATCAAAAGACGACGAGTCGGTAAATAGTTTAATAATACTCGAAAAGGTAATTTAAATAAAAGTTGTTTATTTCAACGTAAATGCGAGTTTAAGATAAAAGTGCTTATTTTAAACATTAAACTAATAAAAAGGTTTATCAGTAACAACTTTTTATGATAAACGACCATCGTAATTTAAATAAAGTATCTAAAAGTAGATCGTATCGAGTGTTGAAAGACGTTCAAAACTATAATCAAAAGACAGCATTAAATCAATTGCATGACTTGTCTCACTTAAACAGTTTAAATGGGTATAGTTGGGTTAAATGTATCAATGCTTGACAACACTCGTCATGTAACCCCAAACTGAGAATTATGTAGTTGACATAATTGGTAATTGTTACCTACCCGCATAACTATGTCAGTGGATAGTGTTTCAGCTATTCATTGAGTTGTGGTGAAACGGTATCTCATTCCTAATTACATATTTTTACAATTGGGTCATAAATCAAATTAGGATGGTAAGCATGAAAATACTAAACTTTTCTTTTAGATGTCTAACGAATCAAATCATGCCTCCTCCTTCTCTTTTAAATCAATCCTTGAAAAGAAAAAACTCAAGAATTTTAACTTCATAGATTGGTTTACGACCCTTATATTCAAATCCTTACCAAGAGTACGAAGAGTTTATGTCATAAAATAAAATAAATAAAATAACAATATTCAAATTTAAAAACATAAATGCAGGACCGGTTAAAGGATGGTCAATACAATCAGTCTCACAATGAGGAGAGTGTTAGAACACTTTAACAGATCAAATGGGAAACCGAGTTTGTGTAAATGATACTAAGAAAACAAGTAAACAATGAGACATAACTAAGAACAAGAACAGAGTAATATGATTTTCAAGGATTCTGTATATTGCTCTCAAGTTCTATTACAAGTGTTACAAAGCATAAAAAGAAATACAAAGACCTGAGATACTTTATACTACATCCTACAGCCGGCCATACTTTGAAAGCCAGATGTAAACATTAATCTAGACAACAAGATCAATATAAAGTCAAAAGGCAGATTGCCTTTTGACTAGTGACTATGACATGCCATAGCTCACATTCTAATATATTATAAAAGGATAAAAGGTACAAAGTAAGAAGTTATAGACTCAAGACCATAATCTACAGTTTACTAAAGCATGGACCTTTTCACCAACTTGTATAAGTTGGTGAGTCTTCAGAGTTACAGCAGAAAGTTAGTCAGCTTTATGAAAAAGGAGATCAGAGAAAGCATGTCCTCTCTGTCTTCACTTCATTTGGCTTTGGAAGACTTTGTATTTGAAGCTTCGAAAGACTTCATCTTTGGCTTTGGAAGATTTGGACTTTGGCTTCGGAAGATTTTACACTCAGAATAATTTCTGTGGTGAGTGTAAAACTTCCGAAGTAACTTCTACCTTGTACATCAGTGCATGCATGCAGGAAGCAGCTTGATTGTTTTGGCTTCTTTGGTTGCATCAGCCTTCTAATATAACCTTATGAACCCCCCTAGGCTGATGCTACCAAAACAGAGAAGTTATTTACATGTTGACAGTCCTCATTAGGATCAAGACCATACATTTCTTCATCATCTGGTTAGGATCCCTCAGACTCTCATAATATTTTCTCATGTCATGGAGATCATGTAGAGGAAGATCAAGCATGCCTTGCTAGAAATAGACATCTTGACCTCCTTGATCTCTGATGCCATACCACATGTCTGGATTAGCAGCAAAAGTCCAGGAGAAGATGGGTCTTCCAGTTACAAGAGGCTCTACTTGAGTTGGAGTTTGATAGGTTCAAATGGATCGATCTGTGATGATATTGTAATGTAATGATCAATTCAAACACTAAGTAAACAAACACAAGCAATTACTTCAAAATTCATAGATTTCATTGATAGCAAATGCTTAGGATACAAAGTGTAAGAGTGAGTTACAATCGTTCTGTCTCTCTCTAACTGTCACTCTTTTACATAATACATAAACTATTCTACTTATATTATCAAAGAAAAACAAGGAACGTATATTTATAAAATAAGTCCCTATACTGTAAAAAAAGCAAAAAAGACAAATGATAATCTCTAAGGGCTCTAACAATACTCCCCCTAAGATACATTGTCTTCAGTCCAACATGAACTTTCTGTTTTCTTTGATCTTGAACAAGGGCTTCTTTTGTAGAGTTCCAACTCTCGCAAAGCCTTCTTGATCGCAGACTTGAACTTCTTTAAAGATTCTATAATCTGCTCAGCGTTCAAGTTCTCAGAAAGGACTGTAGCATATTTTGTTGAATTTCACCTTCATTTACACATGAATAGGTGAATCAGTAACAACTTTGATAACCTTGAGTGAAGACTCCTCAGCAATCACATTCTCTTATGGTACAGGCTCAATCATATCAACATTATGAAAAACAAATTCCATTTTTTGTTGTTCATTTACTTCATCAATATCTTCATTCACATTATTGAATCATCCCCATCATTAACATCTTCATTGACTATACCTATATATCTATGGATTAACAGGTAACAATCGAATGTTGAGTGAAGAATGTATTGGTAAGAGAATAAGTGAATCAGAGTGTTTGAGTTTGTGAATGAGTGAATGAAATTACAAGCGTTGAATATATATATAAGTGAAAATTCTTAGGGCATGAGCACGTGAAAGCACATGAGGCAAAGTTTCACACTAAATCTTCAGATGCATGAGCACTGTTCAGAAGCTTGGGAACTGTTCAGACACTTGGGCACTGTTCAGGCGCATGAGACTTGTTGAAACACCTAACACTTAGAGTAAACATCACCTTTAAATGTCTAACCACATTAGAAAGTCTGAAACTGTTCGGGCGCATGAGCATAAGTTGATGCACCCAACACTTAACCATTTTCAGCAAGATGACAACTGTTTAGGCTCATGTACTTGAACCAAACACTTAACACTTGTACAAATTCCAGAAATTCATCATACTCCTGATTTAGACTTCTAAGCCTATTCAGGCACATGAGAAACCTTCTATGAGTCTGACACTTGAAAACTTTCACAATACTCATCTGAACACTATTTATGCATATTATCACTGTTCATGCACATTGTCTCAACACTTAGTCAAATTTTTTTACTATCACTATAAATGAACATTAATTACCCTCAAATTTTAACAATATAAAATTGTTTTTTGTTTAAAATCATCACACATCATTTTTACAACAATTTTTGAAAGTTCGAACCAATTTTTGTTTTTCCAACAATTTCCCGTCATTTTAGTCTTTATTTTAAAACTTTTACAACACATATAGTCTTGTTTTGTTTGCAAGAAGTTTTTCACTTATTTTGAATTTTTTCAGGTTCATTTTTACATCATATCAAACACACACATGCTTGAATTTCAGCTTCATCCTTTCCATTCAGAGCACTTAACTTTTTTTATTTCTTTTTCACATTTTGAACACTTTTCATTGATTTTCTCTTTACATTTTTACTCCCTCTAAACTTTAAGTTCACAAACTTAGAAGTTTTTTTTTTTTTTTGCATAGAGCAAGCTAATCATTATCAACATGCTGCACACAGAAAATCATGCAAAATCAAAACTAAAGCAGAAGAAAAATCTACTATACACAATTGAATCACATGCCTGTAGTGAGATCATATCAGTTAAGATTAGCACATTAAATAAAATAAAATGGTGGATAGTCATAGACAGTGATTAAATCCTGATCAAGTGTGTTTCAGTCAGCGTTCCCGCAGCAGAGGAGGCACGAGATCTAAGGACAAAAAATGAGTGTTTTTGGCAAGATAATCAGCACACTTACTTTTTCAATTCTTGGATTGATTAAGGTACAATTAGATATGACATTATGTAAGTCACACTTAGACTTTGAGAGCTCAACTCTCATCAAGATATGCAAGAAAAGCACTTTTCTCAACTTATTACTTATAACTAGATCACTCATGTTTAGGTTGTACACATTGGCACCTTTTGAATCAAGTGAGAATATCCTGGTCTGTAATGACTTACAACAAAGGATATCTCATCACTTCAGGTCTATGATGACTCATAATAGAGAAGTGAATAGATGCTTTAAATAATTAGAGCTCATGGTTATTCATATCGCCACTAGGTGTGAGGTTGTGACTTTACAAGCAATCAATTTGAGAAGTCAACACTACTCATTGGTACTAAGATGGACAAACACGAATGCATGATTGATTTAGTTTAATCACAAGAATTTACTTTTTGAGTATAATTGCATGAGCTTACCTTCACATCATATCTGATCACGTCAGACTTTAGTAGCGAGCGAAGTATGCAACTGATCAGAACTAATGTATCTATCATTTCTCACAAATTGCAAAGACAGATTCAGTCTTAAATAATTAACTAACAAATAAACTCTATTTTTGTGGGTTTTTGTTTTATAATTTTCTCTTTTGATTTTGTAATTTTCTATTTTTTGTATTTGCTTTTTCTTTTTCTATTGAACATGCACACATAATATATATAATTAGGCAGTTAACTTTGACAGTTTTCTCTATTAATCTTCTTATTCAGCTTAGGGAGGGTTCTTTTCATTTTTATGATCCAGACAACTTAATTACTCAAAACTAGTTTTAAACATGGTTAATAAGTCTAATTGACTCAACCAAATACACAAAATAACCTGGTAAAAAGGTTTTTGTAAATAGGCCAGCCAACTGTTTTTCAGTTGTAATTTGAATCAAAATGATTAAACCTTTTTCAGAGTTAACTCTGAGAAAATGATATCAAATTTTGATATGTTTTGTTTTTTAGTGCTGGATAGGATTAGCTGTAATAAACATAGCAGCAGTGTTATCAATGTAAATAGGAGTTTTAGGAACTTGATTCGGTGAGTTGATAAAGTAATCAAGATTATCAGTACCAACTACATCATCAAAAACTGATGACGTTCCAGACTTAGGTTGTACAATTTCAGGACCATCATTAGGAATTGGTTATGAAACATTGGGATTTTTAGAAACGGGATGTTCTTGTGCTTGTTGAGATTGGGAATGATCATGAGATTCAAACTGAAATATAAAATCTTTAACAAATGAAAAGAATGGATAATCTGGGCTAGAATCATCCACATCATCAGAATCAAAATCATCACTGAAAGATCCGAGATCTCCTCCTTGTTTTGTTTTCTCACCTGGAGAGTCAAACAAGTTAGAATTAAAAGAGTTTGACAAAGAATCTAAATCAAATAACCAAGCTGGAGCATTTGCAACTGATGGAAAAGAGTTTTCAAGAAATTTAACATTAAAAGTTTCAAGTATAACATTCCTAGAGTTATAAACTCTAAATGCTTTTGACACTGACGAATCCAACAAAAAACCCATCATCAGATTTGCATTGAAATTTCCTAGCTGGTCACTTGAATTTAAATCAAAACTAACAACCAAAAGGTTTAAGAAAATCTTATTAGGTTTCCTGCCAAACATCACTCATAAGAGTTTCTGTTTATCTTTCACAAGCAATGTACGATTCTATACAAAGCATGCAGTGGATGGCTTCATCCCAGAAAGTGATTGGAATCTTTGCATCTGCTAACATAGAACGTGCGGCCTCATCAGCAAAGTTCTATTTTTCCTTTCAACAATTCCAATTTTATTATGGAGTTCTAGGAGCACTAAACTGACGAGCAATTCCTTTTCTGCACAAAACATGTCAACATTAGCATTTTTAAATTCAGTTCTTATCACTTCTGATAATTTCACCTTTTGTTCTAATTGATTTCTACTTTAATATGAATTTTTTAACAATTCAGTAGTTTCAAATTTAGCATGCAAAAAGAAAACCCATGAAAATCTTGTAAAGTCATCAATGATAACTAACAATAAGATTTCTTTCCATACTCTGCACATTTGTTGGCTGAATAAATCCATGTGCAACATCTGGAGAGGCTTGGAATTTGAGTTTATCAGCTTGGGCGTATAAGACTCTCTGTGTTGCTTTCCTTTTAAACATGCTGTGCAGTGATCTGTTGTAGCAAACTTCTTTGTTAGAAGACCTACTACATGATTTCCTGCTACAAGCTTGTTCATGTTCTTGAAATTGGAATGCCCGAGACGTCTATGCCATAACTGGCTTTTGATATTTGATGCTTGAGCATTAGGCATATTGTTTTTGTAGATGGATCTACTTGAGACATATCTAACTTGTATACATCTCGATCTCGTACAGCTTTAACACTACCCATTCTTTGCTTATCTGAAAACCTGGCTTCAAATATAACAAAAAGAATCATCAAATAGAACAGAGTAAGATTTGTCATAAATGGGGAAACACTTAAAAGATTAAGTTCAACTGTGAATAATAGTTGACTTTATCAAAGCTAATAATCACATTGGACACTGTTCCTTCGCCTGTTATTTTACCACTGCATCACCTCCGAAGCAACATGAGTACCATCTTTTAACAAAATCTTGAAGCAAGGATGGTTGCCTGTCATATGCCGTCTACACCCACTATCAACTTACCATGTGTTAATAGGTCTTCTGGGCGTACTTGCATTTCAAAGAGATTTAAGTTGAGTTATCACCCAAGCCGATATGGTCTTGGGCTTGCCAAATTTATCAACAATGGTAAACTGTTTAAATAAAGATATTCAAATCAGGCTTCTTTTGCTGTTTAAATTTACCAATTTCGTTCCTGAAAATTTTTGATTATCTTTAATTGCATAGTCCGTAAAAGCATGGTAACATTTTCAAGATCATCGTCAAGGTAATTCAAACCATCAGAAGAAACATTTTTAGAAAAATTTTGATTACTAAACTTTGCATTGTTCATTCTCACAGATCGTGGAATGATTGTCCTTGATTATAATTCTTTGTTTTCACAGCATAAGAATCATCACAATCAGAATCAATACTTCGAAAGATCTCAAGCCTAAGGAAGGTTGTTTTGTCAATCTTTGAAAACCAACACTTTGATTTCTTTTAAATTATGGATTGACATATCCATTCCTTGGCGAGTTCCTTCAGAAGTAGCAATTCTCAGTTTTGTGATTTCTTTCATCACAAATGATACAATACTTGTTGAAATAACAATCAGCTGTTGAATGGTTTTTCATATCACAAATATGACAATACCTATTAAAGAAACATTCATTAGTCTTATGATTATACATATCACATATTTCACAGTACCTTTATTGAAATTTAAACAACTGTTGATTAACCTTAGATGTGGAAGCCATATTTGATCCTTGTTTTGATTTAGGATTTGCAAAGTTAATTTGTTGTTTTTGATTTGAGAGTTTGTTCTTTTGAAATTTGGGTTTTGACTTTTGTTCATTAACACCATTCCTAGACACCTTAGATACAAATCTTTTGTTAACAGTGGAAGACTTTGGACTGAACCTATTTTTAGATCAGAGTTAGATTTATTCTTTAAGTTCATATCAAAAGTACCCCCAGACATAAACTAATGGAAATGATATGCCCAAAATACATATTGAATTGATGTGGCTAGTATGTCATGATCCAAGTCGGGTCATACCAATAACGAGCTAGACAAACACCAAAGATATTTGTTTTATGATATGATCATATAAATAAATATTAACATAGAATATTTGAAAATTGGGTTTCCAAACATTTACACTTGTGTAGTATATAAATTATATGGATAATTTATTTCAAAGAGAGAGGAATATTAATTCATCCGCATTCGTTTTACACAACCGCATTTGATGTGGTTGAACAAATGTGGATGATGTTTACTCATCCGCATTAGTTAATGCGGATGAACAATCCTGTCCGCATTTGTTTGGAACAAATGCGGATGAGCATTCTGGAAATGCTGATGGAAACATACATCCGCATTAACTAATGCGGATGACCATTTACAAAGCAGGAGAACAACTTCATCCGCATTAACTAATGCGGATGTTGTTCTGAGAAATGCGGATGGGTTGAGGGGCTGGGCCCCACCCACTTTTCTCTCTCCTGAACTTTATGTTTCCAAGGACATGCATATGAGATTGCTTGCAGATCTCTCTAAACACACGCTGAAGAACTTCTTCTTCTCTCGATCGGTCTAGAGAAATCAAAAGGGAGTTCTACAAGTGAAAATCCTAACAACCGGTGTTCTTTTGGTGGCTCGTGGGTAGACCAGCTTGAGGCTTCTTGCTTTAGGAGCTGCCATCCTCGTTCACCTCCCGCTGACCTCATCATTGAAGGTAGTTCATCGTACCTTCTATGGTTGTTTGTAAGCATGATTTCATATATCGATCCATATGGGTTTTAACTGATTTATATAAAAAGTTTTATATATAAATTAGCTCACTGTAACAAGTTAATATATATATTCCGCTGCGTTCTTCTATTTTATAAGGATAAATAGATCTGTTTAACTTGTGAAAACCCAACACAAACTTCACTGGTTTAAACTGATTAGATTGATTTGTTCTTTGATTTTGATTGTTTTGATTTTTATTCGGAGAGGATTTAGCTTTAGCATTTTTCCTTCTCCTTCTCTGGTTTCTTGATCTTGATGATCTCTGCTTGCTTTATGATTAAACATCTTCAGTAGAAGAATCTTTTGTCATTTTCTTTATCTTTTTGTTTCTTTCTGCCATTTGATGAAGTCTGGATTGTTTAATCCATAAGAAAACAAATCTTCAGATGTTACTTCATCTTGTTGCTTTCTCTTACTCTTTGGGTTTTGTTGTCATTCTTTACAATGACTTCTTCAACACATACTCTTTGGGAACAACATTTTCTTATTCTTTGGTCGTGGTTCGTAAGATTAACTTTCACTGGATGACCATTTTAATCTTTTCAGAATCTTGTTCCTCAAATATCTAACATTAGTTTTCCTCTCATCACTTTTAGAATTCTTTTTCTTATTTTAAAAGGCTTTTAGCTTAGCTTTGTTTTCAGGTGAGTGATCATGTGTGTTAAAGTTTTCTGGTAAAGTGTTGTGATAGATTCAGGCATGGCTCATGTGTAAAACCTAGACCTGTGTTGTTTTTATCTTTCCTCTCACTTATCAACTATTCTACAATTGTTTTAGGACTTTTAACTTTAGCTAGATCCGCCTGTGTTGCAACATGAGCTATTTTTTCTTCTTCTAAATTTTTTGTCATCTCCTCAAGTTGTTTTTTAACAAGTTCAAGTTCTTTTAGAGTTTTATTCCATGAGATTTGTAAAGATAAGATCTTTTCATCAGAGACTTTGTGATCGTTTTTCAGTTTGTTGTGCATTACTTCTTCTTGTTTAAGTTTGTCACAGATTTTAAATGAATATGTTCTGTAATGCTCAACTTGATCAAAACATGCTTTTGTGCACATTTTTTCTCTGACTTTGACAGGAATTTCAGGATAGCTTGAAGAAGAAGTCTCAGAGTTAGATGATGGATGCTCAACCTTTGGTTGTTCAGACTGAGCCATGAGTGCAATTTCTTCTGAATCCTCTTTTGGGTCAGATTTGTCTTCCAATCGTAATCTTCATAATCATTTTTAGAATCACCATCTGCCTTAGGATCATTTTCTTCAGACCAGTCTTCATTTTGAACTTCAACAACAAGAGCTAAACTAGATGTTAGATCAGCTGTGAATTGTTCAGCATAAGCACTCCAGTCATTGCCGTCTTTGATGCTAACAACAAGAGCTTTCTTTGGCTCTTCAGATGATTTTGATTCATCTTTAAGTTTTGGCATGGGATGACTTTGATAAGGCTTTTGAAAAGTCTTTTGAGACTGTTGTTGGTATCTTTGACTGCTAGAACCTGCTTGACCAGTTCCACCTTGATTTCTAGGAGCTTTACATTCCCTTGAGAAATTACCATAACTGTTGCAATTGAAACATCTTGACTTTGATTTGCCAAAGCCAACAGTTTTGTTCGCACTGGGCTTGTAATTCCTATTAACATATGAGTGTTTCTGTGTTCTGTAAGCAATCATTACCATCTGCCAATTCAAGTCCATCTGTTCCACATCATCAGGATCCATCTCAAACAAATCCTGCAAAACCAGATCTAACTGGGTTAGATGACTACCTTGATAAGCATGAAAACTTGCCATGAAAGCAGTAAAAGTAGATTTTGTCTCATCATCCTGTAACGGGATATTAATAACATCTTTAACTTTGCTGGTTTTAACAGAGTTAGAAGATGAAGTCTCAGTTTGAGGTTTAGGAGTTTGAGTTTTAAGAGGAGACTGAGGTTGAGTTGTATAAACAGGAGCACTTGTGTAAGAAGAATCTGTGAAGAAACCAGCTCCAACGAACAAATCACCCTCGTCTTCTGGAGAATTATCATCTTTTGCCAAAAAAACATTCTCCACTATGTTAGCTGGAGAAGCAATTTACTTATACTGAGACAATGATGCAGCTCTATCATTGTTTCTGGAGCTCTTATAAATTTCAACTGATTCAATTTTGGCAATCAAAAGATGCAGATCCATCGAAAACTTTTCTGTATGCTTCAACAGATTGACTGTCTGTTTCCATGTCTGTTTCCATGAAGATGGAAGAGCATTAAGAAGTCTGTAATTTAGATCTTTGAGATCATTTTTGATACCAGCATTGACATTTTAGTAGTTAATTGCATGAATCTGTTCATCATTTGATTGATTGTTTTCCCAAAAAGATGCTCAAATAACTCCAATTGCCTCTTGAGTTTCTACTTTTTGAGATCTTGTATCTCTTTACCACCTTCACAAATAATCTTTAAGCTCTGTACATGGTGTAACGAGTTTGATAACCTTCAATTCTAGTCAAGACTTCCAATGGTAACCCCTTGCACATCAATGAATAAGCTTTGATGTCATTCTTAACCTTCCTTAAGTCATCACCTTGTAAACTATCCTCAGGATACGGTTTTGGAGAGTCTTTTATATAAACAAATCCTCTGTCAGGACCATCGGATGTAATTGGGATATGTGGTCCTTTCTCTATTGACTTCCACAAATCAGTGTCAATGGAGTTTAGATTATGCTTCAATCTAAGAGACTAATTTTTGAAATCAGCTCTATTTTTGAGCTTGGGAACCCTGTTCTCAGAATCTTTAGACTTAACCATTTTGTATTTTTGAATTAATAAGAATGACTTTTTTTTGTTGTTTTTAAAATTTTAAAAAGAAACTATGAAATGAAAATACTTTTGGATTTTAGTTTTTGAGAAATTTCTAAGTGCTTACTGATAAGTCTGAATATTGAAGCACTTGAAACTTCTGAAACGACTAACTTTGAACAAGAAACGCCTTAGGGAATGCCTTAGTTGAATTCTAAAACGCCTGACTGTTGATGCGTCCAAACAGTTCTCAAACGCCCAAACAGTGTAGAAACGCCTGAGGTAAAAACGCCCAAACAGTTCTTAAACATCTAGAATTGCTTAAGTTTCAACAAAGTCTTAATGCGACCAAACAGTCACAATACATCCCAATAGTTGAAAAACGCATGTTCTGAAAACGCCTTAACAGTGCTAAAACGCCTACGTTGCAAGGCGTCTAAACACTTGGCAAATTTCAATAGTTTTTCACAACACAAGCGCCTAATTCATCATCTTCAACAAACTCAGATCTTATGAAATTCTTCAAAACTTGTTCAATTGATCTAAAAACTTCCAATTAGGTAGTAAATAGATCGATTAACAATCTTCAATCAACGTTTTGATCAAACAACAACAACAAATCTATTTTCTGATTGAATTACAGTCCGAAAATGAAGAACAACTTTTCATACACAAATCTGATCAATACTCAGATCTCAATGGATTAAACACCAAATTGTGATTCAATTCATGTTTCTATGGATGAAACACAACTGAAAACAATAATTAATCGATCAAATTGCAATCAACACAGATTTCAAGTGATTTAAAGAGCTTAATAATGCCGATAAGCTCTGATCACTGAATCGAAAGCTCTGATACCAATTGATAGGTTTAAATGGATCGATCTGTGATGATATTGTAATGCAATGATCAATTCAAACACTAAGTAAACAAACACAAGCAATTACTTCAAAAATTCATAGATTTCATTGATAGTAAATGCTTAGGATACAAAGTGTAAGAGTGAGTTACAATCGTTCTATCTCTCTCTAACTATCACTCTTTTACACAATACATAAACTATCCTATTTATACTATCAAAGAAAAACAAGGAACATATATTTACAAAAAAAGTCCTTATACTATGACAAAAAGCAAAAGACAAACGATAATCTTCCAAGGGCTCTAAAAGAGTTGCTTCAGCAGCCTCTTCTTGCACTACCTCAGGATGCTTTGACTCATCCTGAGGTGTAGAGGTGGATGCCTTGGTCTTCTTCTTGGAAACACTCTTCATGGCCATTCTTTTCCTCCTCTTTGAAGTCTTTAACTGAGAGGACTGGTCTTCAGCACCAGGTTGTTATATTGTGTCTCTCTCAGTTGGGTTCTCTTCCCTCACAGAATCAGAAGGAGAGTGAAGAGGACCCTTCTATGGATCAAAAGATGAAGTTAGCTAAGATTTAGCCCTAGGTCCAGGTTTTGTTGTCTCAAGGGGTTCAACCTTGACAACCTCAGGTTGAGCTGGACTTGGTGGAGAATGCAAGTCAACAAGCTCTCCCTTTTTAATCTTCTGCTAGATCACTCTAATGTGCTCATCCAGAGTGGATAGAGACATTGGACCAAGCCTCTTTTCAGAGAATCCATACAGCTCCAAGAAGCTCATCATCCTTTTGTTCCTTGATGACTTGTTGCTCCAGCTTCTTGAGATACTCAAATTAAAAATACTCATATGATAAAGGAAGAAGTGTAGATGCCTATAAAGTCCTGTGGCACTCAGGTAGTTAATCATGTTTGTCTATCAGCTTCCTTGTCTACCTGAGTTTGTTCAGTTGCCACAGTCTCTTTCTCATAACTTTCCTGAACTGGGGAGAGGATAGGAGCATTCTTGTAGCCTTTTTTGTCTCCTTTCTTCCTTGATTTTGAGGAGTAATGCTGCATCCTCTACCTCCTTCCTCTCCTTGGACAATTCCTTGTCAGCCAGTTCATTCAGTTCATCTAAGGGGAAAAAGAGTAGTTCATCCACATTGTACTTTCTGGTCCCCAAGTAGTTTATCCTGGCTTCCCTCAACTCATCATCCTGAGTATTTGGCCTAGGGGCAACCTTGATGGCAGCTTCCATGAAGCCTGGAGACCCTTTTGAACTCTCTCTCCCCTTAGCTTCCTCTTCCTCTCTCTCTCTTCCTCCTCGATCTCCTCAGAGGTCATCTTCCTCTTCCCTTTGTCATGCACAGGCCTTGGTGACTCAGAGTGGAGAGATCTTTGGCCTTCATTGCTTGGTTCAGTAGTCAATCTCTGGCCAGAGAGAGGTTGTGAAGCACCTTCACCAGCTGGTGCCTTACTGAGGGTAATGGGTGCTGAAGAAGTTCTTGTCTCAAGGTTGACAAGTTCAACTTTTGGACCTTCAGTCAAGGCTTCCCCTTCAAAGCTAATCTTAGGGTCCACCTCAACATCCAGTTGACCAAAAATCTCACCTACTAGCCTCTGTCTATATAGTCTTCACCTCAACTTGAATTCTTCTAGCGCCCTTTCTTGAATCCTATCTACTAATCTTGCAGCTTGTCTATTTTGACTTGGATTGACAAGTGGAAGATCAATCAGATGGATGCTATCATAGAAGCTCAGGTTGAAAAAGTTGAAAATTTCCTATTGACCCTAAGATCTAGAGATGACAAGAGCTCTTCTATCAGTGTCATACCTCCATCCTATGATTTTATTCTCAGAGTGATGAGATGGGGTAGGCATAGCTCTGGGAATACCCTCCTCAAACAAACTTTGTATGAGTGAGTCCACATCCATGTAGACTTAGGCAAGTGAGTCCATATTCATGTAGACTTGAGGAGGTTGCTGAGTATGGACCATTGCAAATGAGGGTGGTGAATCCTCAAAGTCTATACTCTATGAAGAACTCCTAGGTTCTATGATTGTTTGAACTTTCTCCCCCTTTTTGGTAACATCACCTTCTTGCATAAATGAGCTTGGGGTTAGGTCTGTCACATCCATAGGTTCTTATGGACCTGGTTGAGTTTTCCTGAGTGGTCTCTCAGCTAACTTGCCCTTGAGATCGGTGATCTCAAGTTGCTGGTCATTGACCCTCCTTTGTAAGACAGTCACCTGAGATTCCAGATGACTTATCTTTGAGACTAAATAGGTGCATGTTTTTGTCAGTTTTTGCACCTTTAGTTTTAGACTCCCCTCATCTTCATCAGAAGAATCACGGGGGGATGAGAGAATAGGACCAAGGTCTTCTTCCTCATCACCAGCACTTTGTTCTTGGCTGTTGGATTTCCCCTGCATCATGACAACTTCAAATGAAGTGTCAAGAGGCTGGGTTGCCATGGTTGAGGTCTGAATGATGTAATCACTTGCTGAAGTGAGAGCCTCTTCCATATGGACCTCCTGAATAGGTTCAGGGACATCCACCTCAGTAGTACGTAGGAGAAACAGGAGTACTCATCTCTCCTTGATCAGGGGTGGAGAAGAGAGACTCATGATACTCACTGAAGCCCATGTCTTCATTATCATAGAATTCAAGGCTTGGAATTGGTTGGTTTAGATCAAGAGGCTAGGGATGGTAACTGTCCCCTGAAGGTCATTTACTAGAGTTTTGAGACTCTGAGTGAAGGCTTAAGGCTATGGGGTTGTGAGCTCATCAGGCTGAGCATGAGGAACCTCAGCACTAATCATTAGTGAGATGGGAGTGGTTTGCTCCTCAAGAGAAGTGGGAGCTTCAGTGTCCATTTCCTCATGTATGGGTGATGATATAGGGCCTGCACAAACTGAGTAGCATGTGCAGGGGTTTGTTTCGATTTTCTTTGGTAGGTGATGGTTATTTTTGGTTGTATTGGTGGTTGGGAAGTAGAAGGTGTGGGTTCAACACTAGTTGGTGCTGCTAGGTGTCACCTTGAGCAATAAGCTCTAACATTTTTGGGACAAGGGCTGTTTCTACCCCTGAGAAGCCAACAGTTGGCTTCCATATAGTCTTGAAGATGTCAGGCTTCATCTGTCCCAATTTTAAAATATAACCTATTCCCCTCAACTGTGAGCCCAGTTCACAGTTGAGAATGTGCTGGACATATCTAGGAAACATGTAATACTCTAAGGAGTCTAAGTTTGCAAGTAAATTGGTATAAACAAATTGTGAATACATGAACTTGACCCCTTGAACCATCCCATGGACTATAAAGGAAAGGTCTTTTGGAATCTGGTCCCAACCTCCATGCTTCTTGGATAAGCTGCGGATAAGCACATGGAGGAGGTACTTCCACTGAGACGAGACCTTCCCCTTTCTGAAGGTCCTGACTGAGAAGTCACCTTCATAGCCCATCTGCTCAAAGGAGTGGTTAACAACAGATTTTGAAAAGGACAAATCACCTTCTACATCATCCAGCTGAAGATGAGTGTTTATGGAGGCTGGAGTGATGAAGATTGTCCTCCCCTGCACTGTGGCACACAGTGCCTTCTCCCCATCCATGGTGACCTCTTGGTGGGTCCTCCAGAATTCTAACAACTGATCCTCATAAAGAGGAGGATCAATGGTGAGGGAGGTAAAGTAGTTCTACAAAGAAAGGTAATGGCAAACCTCTGAGAAACCAGGATCTTTCTCAGAGTCTAACAGAGCAACTTCATTATGTTGCCTATGAAGATGCATGGAGCAATCCGGTTGGTTTCTGCTGTCAGGGTTGGCCATTTGAGGTAGCTTTACAGAGAAGGAAGATAAGAACAAAGGCGGTTTGTGGGTGAAATTAGGTTAGAGAAAAATGCAGATGAAGAGGATAGTGAAAAGAGGGGGGAACCGTTGAGAGAATATATATGAAATGGATTTGAGACAATGTTAAAGCAAAAGAATAAACTTTGAAATCCGAATGTTAGTCCCACCTCTGAAAAAGTGCCCAAAAAGGTAGTTTTCTTGGAAGTTGAAAATCTTCCGAAGGTAATTTCGCTTTGGAAGTTTTAAGAAAAAGCTTCCAAAGCCAATTTGGCTTCGGAAGATATTCTTAAGATTTGTGAAAATTTTGCTTCGAAAGAAAAATACTTAGAGAATTTTCACTTCTGAGACATGTTTGGTTTCAGAAGAGATTAAGACTTGGGAGTTTTATTCTAAAGAGAATAAATCTTTCGAGACTTAATTGCTTTCGGAAGATAATTGTCATTCAAATACATGCAAGTACTTAGAAGCATATTTAAGCTTCGGAAGATATCTCAGAATTTCTTCGGAAGGTAAATTCTTATAAGTAGTTACTTGACTTGAAGACATAACGTTCTTCCGAAGACAACTTGAAATCTTCCGAAAGAAAATATGTTGGGAAAAAATTTTCAAAAATCTAAGGAATATCATTTTAAAGATTTTCTTCCAAAATAAACTGGGCTTATGAAGGTGATAAAATAGACAATTTAGGACACACATGTTTTAGAAATAAAGTTGATTTAAGTTTAAGAAATTCTACTCAAAGTTAATCATCCCCATAGCTGAAACAAAATATTTGATTCTTTGTTCTTCAAAAGCTTTAGTGAACAGATCAGCATATTGTTCATTTGTGTTAACTTTGACTAGTTTGATTAATCCTTTTTCAAAATTATCTCTAATCAAATGATACCTGATGTTGATGTGTTTTGTCCTTGAGTGCTGTATAGGATTCTCTATAATAGAGATATACTGTTGTTGTCTATGTTGATGGGAGTCTCTTTGAAGTTGAATCCATAGTCCAGCATCTGATTCTGAATCCAAAGCACTTAAGCACAGTAGCTTGTAGTAGCAACGTATTCAGCTTCAACAGTTGATGCAGACACACAGGATTGTTTCTTGCATTGCCATGAGACAATCCTTCCACCAAGAAATTGACATCCCCCAGATGTAGACTTTGCAGTCATGTTGCAGCCACCATAGTCCTTATCTGTATAGGCATACAGATTGAAGTCAGAATTCTTTGGATACCAAAGGCCAAGCTTGGGAGCACCTTTTAGATACCTAAGAGTCCTCTTGACAGTAACCAGGTGTGACATCTTAGGGTTGGATTAATATCTTGCACAAATGTAATAGGCAAACATGATATCAAGCCTGCTGGCTATGAGATACATAAGAGACCCAATCATAGCCCTGTAGAGATGTTCATCAGGTCCAAGGGAGTGGTTTCTGGCTATGGGTGTCTTAGCAACCTTACAATCAGTCATGTTGAATATTGTAAGTATGTACTTTGACTGACTTATGAAGATGCCATTGTCAACTTGCTTCACTTGAATTCCTAAAAAGAAATTGAGTTCCTTTATGGCACTCATTTCAAATCTATTCTTCATCAACCTCTCAAAGTCTTTGCAGAGCTTTGGATTAGTTTACCCGAAGATAATGTCATCTATATATACTTGAACCAGCATTAAGTCATTCCCTGTTCCTTTGATGAAGAGAGTTCCATCTATAGTACCCCTCTTATAGCCATGTTGATAGAGATACTGAGATAGTGTCTCATATCACTTTCTTGGAGCTTGGTGCAGCCTATAAAGAGCTTTATCAAGCTTGTAGATATAATCAGGATGATATGGTTGTTTTACATACACTTTTTCATCAATCACTCCATATAAAAAAGCACACTTGACATCAAGTTGGTAGACCTTGAAATCCTTGGATGCAGCAAAAGCCAGGAATATTCTTACAGCTTCAAGTCTTGCCACAGGAGCAAAAACATCTGTGTAGTCGATTCCCTCTTCTTGTGTGTATCCTTGAACAACTAGTCTGGCCTTGTTCTTGATGACAAGTCCTTTATCATCCTTCTTGTTTCTAAAAACCCACTTGGTTCCTATGGTAGTCTTCCTTTGAGGAAGAGGACATAGGTTCCAAACCTTTTGTCTTTTGAATTAAAGCAGCTCCTCTTACATTGCTTTAACCCAACTTCCATCCTTCAAAGCCTCATCAACTTTCTTTGGCTCTATCTAGGACAAGAAGCAAGAGTATAGACAAACATTTTTGTCATGGGTTTGTCCTCTTGTTCTCACCACTGTATCAACATTTCCAATGATGTTTGTGGTGGGGTGTGACTTGTGGATCCTGAGTTGAGGGATCACAGCAAATTGATTGGAAAGATCTAAATTCGATAAATTCAGATCTGGAAATGGAGTATCACCCACCACATCAGCACAGTTATCAAGAGAGGCTTGATCCAATGAGTGTGTGACATTATTTATGTTGTCTTCTATGGAGTGGTTATCAGCATCAAGAAATTCTTGATCATTATCACCACTTTCATTTGCTCCTACATTTGAAGCTCCTTCACCTGAATTTTGAACCTCTAAGCTGGAATTTGTAGGCATCTCAGATGTATCAGTTGAATTTGTCATGTTTGTGCTGATAGGATCTTCACTTGCAGGGTTAGTTACCACTGGAGCTGAAGTAGTATTCTTGCTTGGTCTTCTCAGCTCAAATCTTGGGTCAGGATCTCCTGTTGATAAGTTACCGGTAGATCCTGAAACATTATCACAAGATTTGTTAAAACAGTTGGTAACTAAATCAAGATCAAATAGCCAATCAGGACCAGAACCTTTCACACTAGGAGTGTGCACATTGAAGGTCACATTGGCTGACTCCTCAACTACTCTGGTTCTGAGATTGTATACTCTATAAGCCTTAACTTGGGAAGAGTATCCAATAAAGTGTCCATCATCTAATTTCTTAGCAAATTTGGCTACCTGATCTTTGGTATTCAAGATGGTGCAAGGACATCCAAATGACCCGAGGAAACCAATAAATGGTCTCCTTTTGTACCACAGCTCATAAGGAGTCTTACCATAAGTCTTAACCACTAAAACTCTATTCTCCACATAACAGGCTGTGTTGACTGTCTCTGCCCAGAATGTGATGGGCAGTTTAGAGTCAGACAGCATGGTTCTTGCAACCTTAATAAGTGTCCTGATTCTCCTCTCAGCAACACCATTTTGTTGAGGAGTCCTGGGAGCACTATATTGTCTTGTAATAACTTTTTCATCAATCAAGGATTTGGTTCTTAAATTCTGTTCCTTGATCACATCTTATGGTCTTGACCTTGTGATCATATTGATTCTCAATTTTCAGAATGAAGTTCTTTAAGATCTCAGGAGTCTCATCCATAGTTCTAAGGAAAAAGACCCAAGTGAATCTTGTGAAGTCATCTGTGATCACCAAATAATATGAGGCCCTTCCTAAACTCATTACACTGGTGGGGCCAAAGAGATCCATATATAATAAGTGTAGGGAGTAGTGATAGAGTTTATTTCCTTTGGCTTGTGAGACACATCGTGTTGCTTCCCTTTCAGGCGTGTAACACAGTGGTCATCACTTGAAAACTCTTTCTTTGGCATTCCAGTTACCAAATCATTCTTAATTAATTTATTCATATTTTTAAAATTTACATGGCACATTCTTTTATGCCAGAGGAAAGACTCATCACTATTTACTTTAGATAGAAAGCAAGAAACTTCTCCTGAGGGAGATGTTTCCTGCAAGTCCATCTTGTACATGTTCCCTTTCCTGGGGGCTCTGAGCAGGATATGCTCTTGAGGAATGACTACCCCAGGCTTGAGAACAATGCACTCATGTTCAGTAAAGAGCATGTTGTGTCTTTGATCACAAAATTAGGATACACTCAGTAGATTGTACCCAAGCTCTTTGACAAAGTTTACCTTTTCAATGCTGAGCTTACCATTTGTGACCATGCCCCTTCCTGTGATGTAACCTCCAGCGTCTCCTCCAAAAGTAACTGGCCCTCCATCAATTTTCTCAAAATTTGAAGTAGAGAACCATTGCCAATCATGTGCCTGGAACAGCCACTATCAATGATCCATACATTTCTCTTAGTCTTTAGCTGTTCCTGCACAAGAAAGAAGTGGTTAGTTACATTTGGAAACCCAAGCCTCATTGGTCTTGGGCTTATCAAAGTGATCTGAAGACAATGTAACAGTAATTGATTCTATGTTCAAGCTTTGAGGATCATTAGCTGTTGTTGATGAAGAACTTTCAGTCGTTTGGTCTTTCTTCATCTTCCATACCATCTTTGAAATATTAGACTTGACCTTCAACACCTTGGAAGTTTTAACAACTTCTGAAGTTTTGGAGACTGGACCTTCGGAAGATCTTGCTTTCATTGCAGCAGGCTTCAGTACTTCGGAAGCATTCCTTTCTTCCAAGACCAAATTTTCTTCCGAAGGCAAGTTTTCACTTGTCTTTTTTTTCACTTTGGAGCTTTCAAAGGGAAAATAATTTCTTTTCGAAGCTAGTATTTCTTTCTTCTTCTCAGAAGTTTTCTCTTTGATCATGTGAATAGTACTTTTAGGATTGTAGATGCATCCTTAGCAAGACGAGAAGTAGTACCACACATGATGCAATCCATTTGCTTCCTTCTAAGAGTCTTCTTTTGAGAGAAAGACTGAACTTGATCACTTTCCACCTCCATCTTCATCTTCATAGATGATGCAGCAAGCTTCTTAGGGTGAGGCTTGCTCTTGCAATTGGATGGTTTAGGCTGTGTAGCAGTGGTACACAGCTGATCAGCCTTATTCTCATTGCTGGAATGAGTTGGACATGAACTAGAACTCCTGGTATTAGAGTTCATAGTTGAGTCTTCAGCCTTCACCACTTCAAATTCTGCAGAGATAAACACTTGTTTTTGCTTAGAGTTGAAAGTGGCCTTGATCCCTTGAGCCTTTTTTGATTTCCTCTTGGCTTTTCTGATCAAGTTCTTCCTTTAAGACTTGGTCATCCCAGATTCTTTTCTCTCCTCAGAAGAATAGTGACCCTTCTTCGGATGATCTTCTTCACTCCTCTCAGAATCATTCTTCACTATCTTCTCTTCATCCTCTTCATCAATAGGGTCTATAAGGGGAAGCTCATCTTCACAAGTTTCACACCTTGGAGATCTTACAAACAATAGAGTGTGTGGAGGAGCTATCTGAATAGATCCAAGTCCCTGATTATTCTGATAACAAACTTTTGCATGCATGGGTGAGGATATCATGTTCTTTGAAGGTCTTTTGTTCAAGAACATATTTTTCTGCCCTGGCTTTTCTGATCACAAGCTCAGCCTAGCATTCAGTTAACTTAGTAATGAGATCTTCTATCTGAGTCCTGTAGTTGGTATGTTCATACTTAAGAGTTGAAATAGTTTTCTCTAAATCTTCCGAGACTTCATTGCTTTTGGAAGAAAATTGTCTTTCAAATACATGTAAGTACTTAGAAGCATATATAAGCTTCGGAAGATATCTCAGAATTTCTTCCGAAGGTAAATTTCTTATAAGTAGTTATTTGTCTTGAAGATATAATTTTCTTCCAAAGACAACTTGAAACATGCTTTTGGAAGAAAATTGTCCTTCAAATACATGTAAGTACTTAGAAGCATATTTAAGCTTCGAAAGATATCTCTGAATTTCTTCCGAAGGTAAATTTCTTATAAGTAGTTATTTGACATGAAGACATAATTTTCTTCCAAAGACTACTTGAAGTCTTCTATTTTATGTTTGTAATCACTTTCAGCTCTTTTGAAATCAGCTTTTAAAATGTTTAAGGACTCAAGATCAGTTCTTATCTCCAAGTTATAGGACCTATATCAGTTAACTTTAGAAATACATTCAGGTGTACAAAGATGTTATAGAACCTATATCAGTTAACTTTAGCAATACATTCAGGTGTACAAAGATGTTCCAATACCTTGGCTTCTTCATGATCTGCCATCAGTACTTGGTTGGGAGATGCATCCTCAACCTGAAAGCTCCAGTCAAAGCCTCCTTCTTCAACAGCAACTGCAGCTTGCTGCTTGGGCTTCTCATTCTGGAAAGCTCTATTAGTGTAGTTTGGTCTGGTTTGTGCTTGGCCACCATTTGTCTTTGGTGCCTTTCACTCTCTAGCAAAGTGTCCCATTTGGTTACAGTTGTAACACTTTACTTTGATTTTGTCCAGGCCAAACTTTCCACTGGTTGCATTGCTAGAAAACTTCCTCCCTGTCCTCTTGTAAAACTTCTTGGCTCTGTGAGTGAGGAGAGCCATCTGCTAGACTATTTCCATCTACTCCAGATCATCTGGATGGATACAGTCCAAGTCTTCAAGGGTAAAGAGAAAGTTGCCTGTGCTTTCATCAGTAGACACAAAGGCTTGTGAAGAGCTTGTCTCTTAGAATGGGCTTCCTTGGATGTAGCTCTCTCTTGGTGTCTCCGGGAAGGTGATAAAAGGACCCTTTTATGAGTTGTCAGAGTAGCAGATAAGATGATATTGTGGTTCTTTGCAATCCCTTTCAACCATATGAAGGGCTGAACTCTGCTGATTGTTGGAGTTACCAGATGGATTTTGCATGTTCATCTCCATCTGGTAGCCACTGAGGATACCATACAACTCAGTGAGAGTAAGGGTCTTAAGGTTCTCAGTCCTCTTAATGACCACACAATAGTGTGTCCATTGTCTGGGAAGAGAGGACATGAACTTCCTCATAATATCCCTGTTCTCAAGAGTTACTCTAACATCCATTAGAGTATCCGCAATCTCAATATACCTGAAGTATTGTTGAGTCATGGTTTCACCTGTTTTGAAGGTGAAGTTCTCAAACTGCTGCTTTAAGAGGTCCTTCTTGTTCTCTTTTTCTTCATTTGACCCCTCATACATCAGCTTCAGTGCATCCCATACTTGATTGGCAGTCTTGCACTTCTTGAAGCCTCTGTAGATAGAGTTTGGAAGAGCAGTTTGGAGGGTGGTCATGGCCTTCTGATCTATGTCTATCTTCTTCCAGTCTTCTTTAGAATAATCAGCCACTTCCTTTGTTATCATACCACCACCAGTAGCAGTTGAAGAGGTGGATGGTACATGTGGTCCATAGACAATAGATCCCCACACCCTGAAGTCTTGAGACTTGATGAAGCCTTCTATTCTTTGGCACCAAGTATCAAAGTCATCAGGAGTGATCAGTGGAGACTTTGTCATAGTACCGGTTTCCATATCAGCTTTTGTGATAGCTGCCATTTGAGTTGTTAAGTGTTTTGTGAAACTGAAGAGATTTAAGATGGTGAGATCTTACAATCAAGAGCCTAAAAAGCTCTGATACCAATTGCAGGATCGATTAAGAGATGGTCAATGCAATCAGTCTCATAATGAGGAGAGTGTTAGAACACTTAACAGATCAAATGGAGATTGGGTTTATGTAAATGATACTAAGAACACAAGTAAATGAGATAGAACTAAGAACAAGATAAGTATGGTTTTCAAGAATGTTGTATATTGCTCTCAAGTTCTTTTACAAGTGTTACAAAGCATAAAAAAAATACAAGGACCTGAGATACTTTATACTAAATCCTACAGCCGTCTATACTATGTAAGCCTGCTGGAAACACTAATCTAGACAACAAGATCAATGTAGAGTCAAAAGGTAGATTGCCTTTTGACTAGTGACTATGACATGCCATAGCTCACATCCTTTTCTATTATAAAAAGGATAACAGATGCATGGACCTTTTCACCAACTTGTATAAGTTGGTGAGTCTTCAGAGTTGCAGCGGAAAGTAAGTCAGCTTTATGAAAAGGTGATCAGAGAAAGCATGTCCTCTCTGTCTTCGGAAGAAATCAGTCTTCACGTCATTTGGCTTTGGAAGACTTTGTCTTTGAAGCTTCGGAAGACTTCATCTTTGGCTTCGAAGATTTGGACTTTGGCTTCAGAAGATTTTACGCTTAGAATAATTTATGTGATGAGTGTAAAACTTACGAAGTAACTTCTACCTTGTACATCAGTGCATGCATGCAGGAAGCACCTTGGTTGTTTTGGCTTCTTTGGTTACATTAGCCTTCTAATATAACCTTACACGTATGTTCTCGAAGAACCAATTCCATGACGAGTGCTGCCCATAGGAACTGGGAAAAGCATGTGGATTACTCCATAAAAGTCTTATATATCATGCTAGCTACCATGATTCGACATGATCAAGAAGCTAAAGGAATTGTTCCAACAACAAGCTCGTCATGAGCGTTTTGAAGTAATGAGATCACTTATTACTAAAAAATACAAGATGATTCTTCTGTCAACACTCATGTGTTAAAATAAAGGGTTACATTGATCACCTAGCACATCGTAAGGCTTCATTAAGCAATGAGATGGCTAGGGATATTATCCCCAACTCACTACCAAAATCACATTACTTGTTGATCATGAATTATAATATGAATTCATGGGACTAATACAATCCTATAGTTGCATCTTATGTTTCAAACTAATGAAATAAACATACTGATGAAATCAGCTTAAACTCATGATGAACATGAATTAAAGGTTGATTCCCCCAAGGATCTTTTCAATATCTCTCAACTTCAACACACTAACATTATGGTACGGAAACCCATAATGATAGAGTATGAAATCAGTGTATGTGTGTGTTTGTGTGTGTATGGTGTGTGTGCAAGAACACAATGAAAATTAACTGCTTGTTTGTATTGATTTTGTTCAAAAGCTTACAAAGGATTAGGGTAGCATTCTATTTATAGCCTATACACAAAAGCTATATACAATTACTAAACTACCCTTATGTAACTGAAAATTACATAAACATAATCCTAGGTGTCTAAGCTATCCGCTGTGGAGAATAAGTCATCAGCTGTGGATAATATCTCATCCACTGTGGAGAAGCTTGTCATCCACTGTGCATCTTGTTTGTTCATCCGTTGTGGATGAACATCCGCTCTGAAATGTTGTCCACTTGAGTTCTTCATCCGCTGTGGGATGGTTGTTCATCCGCTGCACACACTTGGAAGCAAATCTTCATCCGCTGCTGATGATCTTCATCCGCTGTGAGACTTTCTTCATCCGCTGCAAACACTTGTCAAAATTTCCTTTTATGTACAAACCTGAAAAAGAAATCTAAACAAATATTAGTGATTGTTATGAATGTTAATGATGTTAATGTGTTATTAAATGATTTTTCTGGATGTTAAAACACATTATGTTTGTTATGCTTGATGTGGCAAGCATCATACTTTTTATGCATTAATTCTTAATGCAATTGTTGAGTCCAACAATACTCCCCCTAAGTATGATGTTGCCAACATTTTATATTTGCTAGATTAATGTTTTGTTTGTTAGTAATGTGTGTTTGTGTGTTTTGTTATGAATAATTGTTTTTTTTGTTTGTTTGTCTTGAATGTTATGCATGTTTTGATTGTTTGTTTTGTATGATTGATTGTTTAATTATTTACTTGTATGATTGATTGTTATTGTGTATATTTGATTGATTACATGTGTAACACATGTTTGTTGTGATTGATTGACAGATTTTAAGATTACACAAGTGTCATCTCACTTACATAATTGTTAGAATGAATGGTATTTGACTTACTGTTTGTTTACATGTATGATTGATTGATTGATTTTATATGAGTTATTCTAATTACACAAGTGTAATCAGAATGATTTGTTTGTTTAAATGTTTGTTTTGTGTATGTTTACATGTATTTACACAAAATAAATGTTTGAAATGATTGTTTGATTGAATGCTTTCAGGGTTAGCATAATAAAACAAATATGAATGATTGTATGACTCCATGTGTTTATTAACACATATATGTATGTTTACATGAATTTCATGTGTTTGTATCAACAACACATGTATGTATTATTATATGATACCATGTATATAAAACCACATGTATGAATGATTGTACGATATCATGTGCATAAGGGCACATGTATGTATGAATGTATGAATGCATAATAATAAAGAAGGATATGTTTGTTTGTTTGTTTCCCCAGCTGTGTGTTTAGAAACCTTAGGAATGAGATGGTCCTGCTTCATCAGTCTTCTTCTGGGCTTCTTCCATAGCCTTAAGAGTATCTTCAATGTCTTGCTCTATGGCTTGGTCAGCTTCAACTTCTTTCACCTGATCTTTGAGAGCTATGATCTTGAAGGCATTCCTACAGTTGACTATATGTTCAGCGAAGTAGTCAACTGCACTCCTTTGATCTTCATACTTTCTTTCTATTGTTAGGTGAACCAACTGCTCCAGAGTGGACTGATCAAGACTCTGAACATCAATGTTGCTCACCAAAGTGGTGACAACATGCTTTCCTTTGAGTATCTCTAAGTTATTGTTCTTAGAGATTCTCATTCCTGTAATTCCTTCAATGTGGGTGAGTGGCTGCTGTTTAGTCTCTTGCCTCTACTTCAAGGCTGTATTGACATAGACTGTGCCAAGAATCCTCAGCATATGAATGAAGTAACAGCAGTCACCCTTGCAAAGTACATCTTGTATGGCTGGAAAAGTTTTTGTTTTCAAGAAAGAGACATAAGATGGGTGAAGAAGTTTGATCTCTACAGGGTCAAACAAACTTATGTCCTCAGCCATTTTTCCTTCAAGTTTCCTTTCCAACACCACCTCAAAATAGTTTTTGTCATAATACCATCTGGTAATTGGATGTGTGTACTGGTTGTTATGGGCTAATGGGTTGTTCTGGTAGAATTAGGTGTTCTGGTTAGATTAGCTGTTCTGGTTGAATGATTGGTGGTGGTTGTATGATGGGTGCTTGTTGGATGGCATGTTGGTAAAGCATTAAAGGCTCATCCTGTCCTGGAATCCTCAGAAATACCTCAGGAACAAGGATGTCATGATCAATCATGTGTGGAGGTACAGGTACTTCATTCCCTTGGTAAATGCTAGATTTTATCCTGTTAAAGACATGCTCATTGAAGTGCACAGGATGGAATATGGTGCCTTGTCTTGGAATGTTTGGAAGGAGATCATCTATAATCATTTGGATGAATCTGGGAAACATCAGGAATTTGTTCCTCACCTCAGTGATTTGTACACTAGCCCATTCAGAACTTGTGTAGCAAAATGAAAGGTCTTCTTGCTATAATACTTGCTATAGCACATGAGGCTCTCAGAGATGTGGCATCCCAGCCAGTCTTCCTGTTGGTCATAGGCTTTTGGTATGCATCAAGAATCTGAATTGTGCACACATATATGACTTCTTGATCTGTTTTCTCTCAATAGTGCCTGTATAGCCAATCTGCCTGAACACATGTAAAACATAGTGTTCATCAAACTCTACTGGGCCATCAGCATCAACTTCTCCCAGTTGTAGCACTCTTCTTATAACTTCTTCAGAAATGATGATCTGTTGTTCATGCACAGTAGATATAACTACTTGTTGATCATCAATTTCTCCCAGATGTGCATTTGACCAAAATTGGACAATGTGATCCTCATAAATATCTGGCCTTGCTGTCATAGCATGCACCGGTCTTGTTTGCCTGATAGCTTGGATCATATCTCTGTAGTTATCTGACTTAGGAGAGTCAGTATTCAGATATGCACATATGTTGTGATCTCTGACAAACACCAAGTTTGCCATACCTGCATAAAACAAGATAAGTGTTAGTGATATGTAATAAGTATATGTATGTTTGAAATGCTGAAAAAATGATTAAGTGTCTTTGAATGTTTGTGAAATGAATAATTATGTATGATAACCACTTAATGTGTGATTGAAATGCATGTTGGATGTGTTTTTGAGCACAATGACAGTTTGACTATTTAAAGTCAACTGACAATTTATTTTGCATGATTGAACAACTGTTTAAACCGTCAATTTATGATTCAACCATTGTTTATAATGTGTTTGAATGTTTGAAACAAGGTTTTTTTTAGAACCTTAAACATACACAATTCACATTATATGAATTTGAACATTACATTTCAGTTTGACTTTCAAAAAGTCAAAATTGCTTGAATGCACATTAAATGCTTATGCATTTAATGTTTGTATGAATGTTTTTGCCAAATGTAACTGTTTTTGTATGTTTGTTAGAGCCTATTGAAGATGTTTACCAAGTTTTAACACTTATTAAAAAACTTTTCAACATTTTCAAAGATCAAACAGTACTTTTGTATGATTTTGGCATGAACACCATGTATGTTCATGTTCATCATGAAAACTTAATCAAATTTCACCAAATAATCAGCCTAACTACACTTGATTAAGTCCTAATAACATCATTTCAGTGATTAATTTGATTATTAACATCAACTTTCATATTGTCGATTGAATGTTCTTAGTTCGACAGAGTCGAACAATGTATGAATCAGAAACAATTTGGATGATGTTTTTATGAATGATTCAGTGTGTTAATCATGTTGTTATACCTTTTTGATTATCAAACAGATGTTGAATCAGTGTGTTTTTTTTAATGTTTAATCGAACAGGGTAACTAGGGTTTACGGGGTTTTTTTTAAATGTTTGAAATTTTGAATGTTCTCTCTCTCTTGTGGTAAAAGGAAAGAAATCTGTAAGTGTGGTTTAAATACACAGCGGACAATTAACTATCCGCTGTGAATACAGTGGTCATGCGCAAACCATCCGCTGTATGAACAGTGTTCATGCGCTGTGCAAAAATGACTTAAAATTAAATTTAGGCCATCCGCTGTGTGAACAGTGTTCATGCACTGTGCATTTACACTGTGCGCTGTATGTTGTACTGTGCACACAGCGGATGAACAATTTGTTCATGCGCTGTGCACATAGTTTATACACTGCGTATGAGAACTGTAGTCACTGCGGATGAACAATTTTGCTTATACGTTGTAAACCCTTGGTCCATTGTACTGATTGTTCACAGCGGATGAACATTTGTTCATGCGCTGTGGATCCTTTAATCAAATGTTTGATATGTTCACAGTGGATGAACAAAGTTCATGCGTTGTGGACACTTGAATGAATGGAATGCTTTGTTCACAGCGGATGGACAATGTTCATGCGCTGTGGAACACTTGAATAGAGATGTTCACAGTGGATGAACAATGTTCACACGCTGTGGAACACCGTAATGTTTATGTGTATTGTACCTACAGCGGATGTAATATTTGTTTATCCGTTGTGTGAACAGATATCAAAATTTAGAAAAAAAATTAAAATTTTGTATGTTTTGAAATCTTTCTTCATATTTAATGACTTTGGTTCCGAGAGAAAATTTTGTTTTCTTCCAAAGCAAATTTGTTTGTTTTTCTTCCAAAAGAAGATTTTGTTTGATAAATCTTGTTTAAATCAAAATATTTGTTTAAAATTTGATTTAAAATGTATGTTAAAATATTGAATTTTAACATATTCAATATATGGATGTTTTGATATCACTCATAAGCAATCTTGTGCAATAAAATAAACAAATATGTATGTGTCAACCTGCTGTTTGTTAGTGTTGGCTTGACTTGGCTTTGTTTATTTTTTCAAAATTTGAAAATATCAAAATTTGAAATGTATGAAAATGCACAATTCTGCTACCTTTGATAATTTCATGTTCAATTTCTCCCCCTAAATTTTTTGCATATTTATAAAAACCTGTTATAAAATGACAAAAACTTATATGCTTTAATATGGAAATTATCAAAGTCCAATTTGCTTGTTTGTTAATCATTTAGCAAGAGAATATAGTATCATACTAAAAATGAATGTTTATCATGTTTTACACATGAATCTTTTGCATATACCATGAGATCATACTAGTCTATAGTTCTCACTGAGGTGTTTGTATGAATTTGAGAATAGACATAGACAAGTACAATGTTGATTGCAGATATATTGATCCACTTAAACTCAAGCATGGTATTAATGGTTGATTTAAACAGTGAGTGATTATCATGTTTTGAGTTGATTTACATGAGTTGTATGTACCCCACATCTGATTGTATAAATGGTACAACCCTCCTCAAGATATGCTAGAAAGCACTTTTAATACTTATAACCTAGCTATTAGGAGTATAAATGCTTAATTTGATCCATGTTGGTTGATCCTCATTGGAATTCTTTTTCACTTCACTTTGGAAGGTGATCCTCTTTGGGATTCTTTTGATTCATTCACAAGGAATGTAGTCATGAAGACTTTATTTATTTTTCATCCAAGATGGATGTGTTCCACTTTGGGAATCTTTTTGGATCATAATTTAGGTCATTTAGGTCTGTGCTTAGCACAACAGAGAATGCCTAGGTGTACTCCAGGTCTATGATTATCATAACAGAGGAGACACTTATATGATTGAGCAATTTATAAATTGTTTCACTTGGTGTATTGCAGTTACTTTGAAAGCAACCTATATTGGATAGATTAATACTCACCATAAACCAAGAAGTGTTGTTGACCACACAATCATGAGAATTTAGTTCTTCACTATTGTATGTGATGTTAGGTGTCCCATGCTGAGCCTATCCACATATCACACAGAATACAAGTCAGTCTTATTAGTAGAAAATGACACAAGTGAAGAATTAAGCTAGTTTACTATCATTTCTCATGAGATGTATAAGTGATTCAATATAACAAATGAATGATTTGTATGATTTCTTGATTTTGAAAAAGGTAAATTTGGTGTTAATCATGGACTTTGACAAAATCAAGCATGTTTGATTTTAATGTTTTGAAAAACATTAATTTGGTGATTCATAGTTGATCATACCAAGTGACTGAACCAAAAATTCAAATCTTGTTGAATCAAATGGTTTTGTAAAAAGGTCAGCCAATTGATTATCCATGTGGACTTTGATCAACTTGATCAGACCCTTTTCTGAGCAATCTCTCAGAAAATGATATCTGATTTCTATGTGTTTGGTTTTGGATGTTGAACGGGAGTGTCTGTTATAAACATGGCTGCAGAATTGTCAATGTGTATGGGTGTTTTAAGAAAGTTAAAGCCATAGTCAAGCATTTGGTTTTGATTCCATAACACTTGAGAACAACATGCAGAAGCAGCTACATATTCTACTTCTGCTATTGACACAGAGACATTGGTTTGTTTCTTGCACTGCCAAGAGATCAATCTTGATCCAAGAAACTGACAGCCTCCACTGGTTGATTTCCTGTTGTTGTTGCATCCCCTATAATCACTGTCTGTATATGCATATAAAGAGAAATCTCCATCTTTAGGATACCACAAACCAAGTCCTGGTTTGCCTTTCAAGTATCTAAAGATTCTCTTTACTGCATTAATGTGTGATTCTTTGGGATCTGCTTGATATCTTGCACACATGCAAACTGCATACATGATATCTGGTCTGCTTGCTGTAAGATACATCAGTGAACCTATCATAGATCTGTAAAGTTTCTGGTCAACTGATGTTCCTTCTGGATCTGGACCAAACTTCAATCCAGTTGCAAATGGTGTCTTGCTTGAAGTGCAATCAGCCATGTTATACTTCTTGAGTGTTTGATGCATATATTTGCTTTGATTGATGAAAATTCCTTCTGCTGATTGATGAACTTGTAGTTCTAGAAAGAATGTGAGTTCTCCCATAGAGCCCATCTGGAATTTTGATTGCATAAGGGTTTCAAACTCTTTGCAAAGCTGTGTGTTTGTGGATCCAAATATTATGTCATCCACATAGACTTGCACTACTAGTAAGTCTTGTTCTTTTCTCTTTAAGAATAATGTCTGGTCAATTTTCCCACGGGTGTAACCATTCTGTAGTAGAAACTTTGATAAAGTTTCATACCACTTTCTGGGAGCTTGATGAAGACCATACAAAGCTTTGTCTAACTTGTAGACTCTATGAGGGAAATCTGGATCTTCAAACCCTGGTGGTTGAGCAACGTATACCTCTTCATCTATCTTACCATAGAGACATCATTTGGTAGACAGTGAACTTCTGAGATGAGGCATAAGCAAGGAATACTCGGATGGCTTCTAGTCTTGCTACAGGAGCAAAGACATCTTCATAGTCAATGCCTTCCTCTTGAGTATAACCTTGGGCTATAAGCCTTGCTTTGTTTCTTATGACAATCCCTCTGTCATCTGCTTTGTTTCTGAATAGCCACCTTGTGCCAATTGCATATTGACCTTCAGGCAGATCTACCAGCTTCCAAACTTCTTGCTTCTTGAATTGCTGTAGTTCCTCTTGCATAGCTTCTATCCAACTGTTGTCCTTTAATGCTTCAGTGATGTTTTTGGGTACAGTTAAGGATAAGAACAGGAATACAAGAAAATGTTTGCTGTATCAGATTGACTACGAGTCAATCTGGTGTTGAGGTCACCTATCTATTGGATGGTCCTTGTGAACTCTTAAGGTTGTAATCTGATCAACATGAATTGTTGAATCAAGATTGGTGATTGTCTGATCATGTGATGATGGTTGAGCAAGAGTATTGGGTAATGTGTGATTGTCTTGTTGAGGGGGTTTAGTGAATGTTTGTGGTGAATCATGAAAGAAATCTAAGATTTCATCTTCATGATGTGTATCTGGTAGTGAATGGTAATCATCATCATCTTCATGTTGTTTTGGTTTGTTGGTTTCTTGTGATTGACTGGGTACAGGAGATGAAGATGCTGGAGTGTCTGATGATGTTCCTCTTGATGTGTTTGGTTGATCAGCTGGTGTTGACACAGTTGTGCTAGAAGGAGTGTTAGTGGTTCTCCTTGGAGGATCAGCTGTCAATGGAACATCAATGGTTGTTGGTGGAACCATTGGATATTCATTGTTATCCTTGGAACCTGAAACATCAAAATAAGATGTGTCAAATGATTTTGTTAACGCATCAATATCAAACAGCCAGTTTGATCCAATGACTTTCTTAGTGAAAGAATGTTCATTGAAAACAACATCAGTTGTTTCTTCCACTATATTTAGCCTTGGATTGAATACTCTGTAAGCTTTTGAGCTTCCAGAATATCCAACAAAGAATCCATCATCTGCTTTTGGAGCAAATTTGGATAATTGTTCTCTGGTGTTTAATATGGAAACAGAACATCCAAAGGCCTTAAGAAATCCTAAATATGGTTTTCTTTTAAACATTAAATCATAAGGTGTTTTGGAATGTTCTTTAATGATTAATGTTCTGTTTTGTATGTAGCAAGCTGTGTTTATGGCTTCAGCCCAAAAAGATATGGGCAATAGAGAGTCAGCTAGCATGGTTCTAGCTGCTTCTATTAATGTTTTGTTTCTCCGTTCAGCTACTCCATTCTGCTGCGGAGTTCTTGCTACGCTGAATTGATGACTTATTCCTTTTTCTGCACAAAAAGAAGAAATATAGTCATTTTTAAATTCAGTGCCGTTATCACTTCTTAAAGATTTAACTTTAAGGTCAAGTTGATTCTCAATCTTTGTGATAAAGGATGTAATGATTTGTGTTGTTTCTGTCTTGTGTAGTAGAAAGAAAACCCATGTGAATCTGGAATAATCATCTACTATGACAAGACAGTATTGCTTCTTTCCTATACTTAGGATGTTAGTTGGGCCAAAAAGGTCCATATGAAGCAATTTGAGTTGTGTGTTATTAGAGTTTATCAATTTTGATTTATGTGAAACTCTATGTTGTTTGCCTTTCAGACATGCTGTGCAGTGGTCTGTACAGAAAAATTCCTTTTGTGGTAGACCTATGACTAGATCATTTTTAACAAGTTTGTTCATTCTGTTAAAATTAGAATGACCTAATCGTCTATGCCACAATTGTGAGACATCTTCTGTAGCTTTTGATAATAAACAAGTTTCAGGGGTTGAGGCTGAAACATTGTTCATATCAACAATGTATGTGTTGTTTAGACGAGGAGTTTTCAAAAGGATATGTTCTTCTAGAATCTGAGAACCCGTCTTAAGGATGTAGCAGTTGTTGGAGTCGAATAAGGTGGCATATCCCTTGTCATAGATTTGGGATACGCTCAGAAGATTGAATTGAAGATTGGAGCAGTAGTTGACATTCTCAAAGCTAATCAACCCATTTGTTATTGTTCCGCCCAGTTATCTTCCCACCTGTTGTATCTCCTCCAAAGGCTACATTGCCTCCATGTTTGTTCTTAAAATCCCGAAGGAGGGAACAATTGCTGGTCATATGATGGGAGCATCCACTGTCAACATACCAGATGTTGTCAGGCCTTCTAAGATGTCCCTGTAAAACAGAAGAAATCAGTTAGTTGGAGAAATCCAAGCCAAGATGGTCTTGGGTTTTCCATCTTTTCCAACAATGCAAATTTCTTCCAAAACAGCATTGTCAGCTGGTTTTGGAACTCCAGAAACACTAGATTTCCTTTGGTTTGTTTTAGCACTATTAGGAGAAGTGCTTTGTGCTCTTCTATTTTGTGAGCTAGTGTCAGTGTTTTGTCTGTACTGAGACTTATGTCTCCTTGATGTGTGTTGAAAATTGTCATAAAAAGTATTATCATTATCTAAAACAATTTTTGATGAGGAGTTTGTTTAGGAACTCCCATTCTGCTCTTATTTTGAAAAGTGATTGTTTTTCAGTGGTTTTCTCAATCTAAGCTTGTTTGTTTTGTTTTTTGTTCATCTTATTGAAGAAACAATTTGTAGTGCTGTGATTGTTTTTTTCACAAATAGAGCAGTAATTATGAAAATGACATGATTCTGTACTGTGATTATTCATCTTACAGTACTTTCAGTACTTACCATATCTACATTTTTTAGTGGTGTGTGTGAATTGATCACACCACTCACAGTATGGCAACTCTGATTTTGTTTGTTTGCTGAAAACTTTTGATTTCAAATTAGATTTTAATGGAATTTCAAAAGTTACTGATTGTTGTTTTGGCTGAATTGTTGCTTTACCTTTTCCTTTATTTACCTGTTTGGGAGAGGCAATGGAAGTTACAGCTTTCCTTCCACCAGAACAGATATCAAATCCTTGAATCTATTTCGATTGTTTGATTGATGTATCAGCCACACTAGAAACCTTTTGAGTTTCAGTAATTGGCTGATCAGACTCATCATCTAATAAATCATCCCCATCATCATTTGTTGTTTGATTATCAAATTCATTATTTTCTCCTTGATAAAAGTCAGTTGATTTGATTGGAGGTGGTGTTGAACTTTTAACAAAATTTATCAAGGGTGATTTTGATTTTAAAGGTGATTTTGATGATGATGATGATTGTTTGGAGTCATCAGTCTTTTCATGAGAATCATGTGATTCATCCTGTTTGTTGGTCATGGAGTCAGGTAAAGGAATATAATTATCATTATAAGGTGGACTTAGCTTATTATATCCTAAACCTGAAGGGTCCTTAAAGGCCCTTTGTTGTGCAAGAAGTTCTTCGAACTTCTTGTTACTAACCTGAAACTTCTGAAGTTTCACTTTAGTTTCAGCTTGTAATGATTTTGACTCAGTTAATGAGATAGAGAGTTGCTCAACCTGAGCTGTCAAAGTTAGTTTTTCAGACATTAATTTGTCTAAATCTGTTTGTAATGAAAGTATTTTAGTTGCATATTGTTTCTGTTTAGATTTTAAACTTTCATTTAAAATGTTTGTTTCTATGACTTTCTTTGACAGTTTATCAGCATGCTCTCTATACCTATTTACCTCATCAATGCATGCTTGACTACAGAGGTTTTCTTTACCTCTTTCAGGATGTCTGTTAGTTTGTCTTCAATATCAGCCATAAGGGCATGATCTGAAGGTGATGGAATTTCAGCCTCATAAAGGCTCCAATCATATTCTCCATCCTTTTTGATGATCATAGTAGAAGATGTTGGATGTTGAGTTGGACTGAATTGTGTGATTTGAGGTTGTGTTGGTGCATTTGGAATGCTAATTGGTGGAGGCACTTGTCTGTTTGAATGAATTCCACTAGAGGGTTGTGCCTGATGTGTATTTCTGTCAACTCTGGGCTGTTGACATTCTCTTGAAAAGTGCCCATAAAGTTGACAATTATAGCACCTAACTTTGGTTTTATCAAAACCAATTCTTGTCTTTTTGTCCATGTTTAATCCCTGATTTCTTTGTAGAAATCTTTTAGACCTGTATGCTATCATGGCCATGGATCATTGCAGATCCATCTCTTCTACCATATCAGGTGGAAGCTCATCCAAATCCTATTGAATGATTTGAGATGGAGTCAGACTTGCTCCTAAGAATGCTTCAAAACTGGTGGAAAAGGCTGCATATGCTGCCTTTTGCTCTTTACTTTGTAGAATGATAGTAAGAGCATCCATTAGTTTTTCAAGTCTATGTATGTTTGATGTTTGAGGTTTTGGCTGTTTGTTTGAGTTGGAGTTATGAGGGTGGTGCTTGCTTTGGGGTGTGGCTTCATGAGAAGCATGAACACCTGTCTTCTTAGACTTGTGTTTGTTGCTGGATGATTCTGGTACTGAAAAGAATGATGTGTCATGAGAATCCAAGAATTCTTCTTCTTCATCTTCTCCAGTGCTTGTGAGGAAAGCACTGTCTGTGTGTTGGGTTTCTTTGAACCTATAAGCCTCTACATGTCTGGTTATTGTTCCTGGATTTTTCATCCATTTCCAATGCTTCAACCTTGGCTACTAGTGAGTCAAGGGATAGGGCCTTTAAGTCCAATGTTACTTTCATGAGTGACACTGACTGAGTCCAACTCTCAGGCAATGTGTGCAACATTTTCTTGTTGATTTCAACAGTGTCATATTTAAGTCCATACACCATCATTTCATTGACAAGTTGGACGTATCTATGTAACTATTGAGGGATGGACTCTCCATGGATGTGGTGGAAGGTCTCATATTGGGTCCTCAGTTTTTCCTTCTTGATTTCATGTATCTCCTCACTACCTTCACACATGGTGTGAAGAACTTTCCACAGCTCATATGTTGTTTTGAAATTTTCAACACGAGTTAAAATTTCAAAAGGCAAAGTCATTGCAAGAATGTTGTAAACCTTCATGTCTGTTTTCCCGTTTCAGGTCATCACCAGCTACACTCTTCAGACTAACTGGCTTTTGGATGTTGTAGTCAGGTCCTAATGTCAGTGGGATGTAAGGACCTTCTGTGATGGATGTCCATAGATCTGGATCTTGATATGTAATCCAGTTTCTAAACATAATTTTTCATTTCTTGAAATCTGATTTGTTCTTCAATTTTAGGGATTTTAATCCACTGTTAGAACTCATCATTTCATCAGCCATGTTTGTTTGTTTTTTTAACTTAATAATTTTCAAGTTAAATTTGTTTGTTTAAATTTTAGTCCGGTGCTAAAATTTAATTAATCCTAATTGTCTCTAGGATTTTTTTGTTAATTTGATAAACTATTTGTTTTTAATTGTTTATCAAATAAAAGAATTAATTAATATTAATTAAATATCCTATGATTTGATTCTTTCTATGTCACGGTTGACAAGAAAGATTGTGTGAAAAGGAATATTTGTCCTTTTCCTGATTTAATGAATGGTCAAATCTTTCGGTCAAAACCCTAAAAACACTAAGTTTATCTTTTGCAGAAAACTTTTTGGATCAAAAAGTTGGTTTTTGAGAACTTTTAAAAGAAGAAAACTGTTCTTCTTCGGTTCTTCAAATCTACAAACAAAAATCCCGTGAATTGTGTATGGTTTTTCTGATCAAAAACTAAGGTTTTTCTAGGGTTTGTTCGGAAAAAAACAACTGTTTAAATATTCAACAAAACAGATTGTTAAATTTAAAAGCACAAATGTGTTCCTAGTGAGATTGTCACTAGTTTGTGATGATTATGAACAATATAACCGGTTTTGATTGTTCAAACAATGATTGGTTTCGATTGAAAACCAATAAAACAGTGAATAAACACTTGAAATGTTTGCAAAAACCACTTAAATCTGATAGGGTTTTAAAGGTTTTGATGATGATTTGTAGTTGAAAACCTTCTATAGAATGTTGTTTAACAAATGATTAACAATACCCGTGTATTGTTTTATCACAAAAACCACAGAAAACTTGTGTTATGTGTGATGTTCAAGCTGAAAAGCAACAACACTTCTTCAAAATGCACAAAATGATTCTGAAATCATGTTTGTTTGCATTTAGTGAATGTTTATGAGTAAAAGAAGATGAGTTTGATGATGTTTCAGCTTCTGAATGTCCATTTTGAAGCTAATGAACCACTAAATCAAGGTCGTTGAGTGAGAGGATCGAAATCAATGAATGATTGAGCCAAGGCTCTGATACCACCTGATGAAATCAGCTTAAACTCATGATGAACATGAATAAAAGGTTGATTCCCCCAAGGATCTTTTCAATATCTCTCAACTTCAACACACTAACATTATGGTGTGGAAACCCATAATGATAGAGTATGAAATCAGTGTATGTGTGTGTTTGTATGTGTATGGTATGTGTGCAAGAACACAATGAAAATTAACTGCTTGTTTGTATTGATTTCGTTCAAAAGCTTACAAAGGATTAGGGTAGCATTCTATTTATAGCCTATACACAAAAGCTATATACAATTACTAAACTACCCTTATGTAAATGAAAATTACATAAACATAATCCTAAGTGTCTAAGCTATCCGCTGTGGATAATATCTCATCCGCTGTGGAGAAGCTTGTCATCCACTGTGCATCTTGTTTGTTCATCTGCTGTGGATGTTCATCCGCTGTGGATGAACATCCGCTGTGGATGAACATCCGCTGTGGATGAACATCCGCTGTGGAATGTTGTCCGCTGTGAGTTCTTCATCTGCTGTGGGATGGTTGTTCATCCGCTGCACACACTTGGAAGCAAATCATCATCCGCTGCTGATGATCTTCATCCGCTGTGAGACTTTCTTCATCCGCTGTGAACACTTGTCAAAATTTTCTTTTATGTACAAACCTGAAAAAGAAATTTAAACAAATATTAGTGATTGTTATGAATGTTAATGATGTTAATGTGTTATTAAATGATTGTTTTGGATGTTAAAACACATTATGTTTGTTATGCTTGATGTGGCAAGCATCATACTTTTTATGCATTAATTCTTAATGCAATTGTTGAGTCCAACACATACCAGGTTCAAGTTAACCCAGTTCAGCGCTAATGATCTAGGGGTGGAGTTAATAAACCTATTTCCAAGGGAAAGGACAAAAAGAGCATGAAAGGAAAGAGTAAGGGCAAAGAGGTTTCCAAATAAAGCCTTTAAAAGTTGCCAAGTACTTTCATTGTGATGAAGCCAGACACCGGCAAAGGAACTACCCATATTATGTGGCTGAGGTGAAACCAAAAAGTCTTCTTAAGTAGGAACCTTTGGTATATTTATTATTGAAATATTTTTAATCTTTGGCAAATTTTTTGATGTAGTTTGAAAAGAGTTGCCTCATAATTTAATAGGTTAAAGGTCAAAATTGCAACGCCAAGGTATGTGTAAACTCCGATCATCTGGTTAAGAGACCATTGTTGGATTGGTGTTTGTACCAACTTAAGGCTTTGCCTAGGAAGTAGACGACGGTAAGGGTGAGACTTGAGTGAGGTGGGGCATTGTAAATGTAAATAAGTAGTATTGGTGCCCCGCGTATAGTAAGATATAAACACGATACTGACAAAAAATAATTACATCTAATCAACTTGGATGATTGAATTTATAATACAGAAATATAAAGAAAGAAAAATAATAAAAGATATGTTATTGCACATTCATATAATTAAGAGATAGAATACAACTTGCAAATGTAGGTATAAATTATAAGGCATATCACACTTTTGTAGAACCAAAAGATAAAACATCAGCATAGGTTCGTATGTTGAAATAAAAATATTGCAATGGTATATTTGAATATTTATAAAATAATAATGTTGGTTTGGTAAAAGCAATAAATTATTTAGAAGATTTTAGTTAATTATTATAAGAAATTATAAAACAAAAAAAAATTAAAGCTATAAAAAATATCAGAAGAAACTAAAAAGAAACCTAAATTTCAAAATATCTAATACTTATTTAGAAAATAAAAAAAGTTGAAAAGCAAAAGAAAAAAGAGCAAGAAAATAGCAACCCAAAGTATAATAATTAGGAGATACGAGCTGAATCTGGGTCTTCTAGAAAAGACACCAGTGCGTGCTCTTACAAGTAGACTACACCCACATTTGTGTTATGTAGCCAAAAACAAATGTATATAACATAAAATTAAATCTTGAAAAACCCAAAAAAATTAATTAAAAAAGCAATCATTGGCCATCATGTGTCCCCACTCAATTGCCATCATGTGTCCCCACTCAAAGAAACCAACCAACAACAGATTTGCATTGTAAGACACAACTTTTAATTGTATTGTTATATAATTTTATGCTTTAAAAAAGTAATTAAGCGGGTTAGAGCCACCAAGGGTGGAAGGTCGATTATAGGTGTGCGAGGAGTGTTAAGGTTGTGTTGAGGTGGTGGCGGTGGTGGGTTGTTATTGGTTGAATAGGAGTAAAAGATGTTTAAACGTGTCTGGTTAGGGCGGCGATGAGTGCTATTATAGTTTTGTTCGAGGTTTTGAAGTATGCCTTGGCTTGGGCAGTCGTGATAGTGGAGGCATTGTTGCTTAATACCTTATCAAGTCGGTCTACCATGGTAACGTCCTCGTCTAGGGATGAGATATCTTTATGTGAAGACATGGAGTAGGAATATGAAAAGATCAAATGATGTGGTCAATCTGAGTAGACCAAACTCCTAAGAACCAAGCAGGAAGGAAACAAAAAATTTTAAAAGAATTTTCTCACTGACTTTTCAAATGCAATACATGGTATTCAAACACGTAGGAGGAAACAATCTACTACCTAATATGCAAAATGTTAAGAAGGAAACAAATGAACAAAAAGAACCTGGCTTTCATGGCACTGGAGTGGGTATAGGGTCTTTCTGAAATAGTCGACTCGTGTTATTAAGAAGTTATTTTTGTCCAAAAGAAACGCACTTTTAGATTTTTAAAGTTTTTTTCTTCTCTTCTTGTTTGTTTTTCTATTGTTTTTTAGTTTTCAATATGATTTATCTAAAACATATATTAATATATTACAAGGGAACAATCGATTGAGAACCCCTATTTTTATAACTGTAACAACAAATAGGTTTACAACCTCTAACATATATAAAAGAAACTATTTTACAAATGTATAAAATGTATAAAGAAAGAGCTCTTATAAAGTAAAAATAGATAAAGCTACAACATCTAACCAAAGATGCATATATACCTCAATTATGTCAAAACACTACCCAACATGTCACAATTACGCTAGACAAATTTATTTAACTCACACACCAAGATAAATACACATTTTATCCTTTATAAATTTCTTAATCGTTTTCTTATTCTCGATTATACTCCTTAGGCTTTAAGCGTGGGGGGGGGGGTCAATGCCGTGACCCCACGACGAGGGTCAGCGTCACCCGGCAACACCACCGCAGTCCCCCCACACCGCGGCTTTCCCTCATTTCACTGCATGCCCACGCCAATGCCACAACTCACTTTTTGACTGTTGCTAATGGTTGGCAAAAGAGCCGTTGCCCCCCCCCCCACACACACACGCACAACGACTCTATATCTTTTTAAAAAATCATACACTATAAATACTAACTAACCGATAGCGAATTACTTGACTCGATGGATGGAGGTAGAGCCCTCCAACTCAAGCACGCAATCAATGTACATCATTCTTAAACACATCTCATCTACTCTTACAAAAATATACACTATGAAATCTAACAAAAAAAACGACAAAATCCCGAGCCAGAACCACCAAAAAACATAGACCAAAGGTACGTTTAGTCCAAGTGAATCGGCGCATTCTACCCAATCGTTTAACCCACCACCACCACATATAACGGATTAGTTTCAAAGCTCTTAAGAATCCCCCCCCCCAACCATCGGTCTACCGCCCAACTAGGCCCACATATCAACACGTATACTTTTCTTATTACCATAACATCCCAAATCCTTTCCAAATCCCACCCATCCACGTACAAGACCCAAAGAAGATGAAGAAGAACATAACAAATCCTTTGATGGTCTTCATGTTTACGAAAGTGAAGATGAAGAGATTCATGTGGAAGAAACACCCCCACCAAAGTCTAAGTCTGTTAGATCTTGGAATAATATGTCTAGATCATTTTGTATAGGCTTACAACTTTAATCAATACATGTAATGAATATTTGTAATTCATTATGTATATATATAGGTTAACCCATATGTGCGTTGATTTATGTGTATGATTACAGGTACAAACATTATACTTGGTCAATTTTTGAAATTGACTTAAGTGTAAGAAACATCTACGGATGAACATTTTTGTTCTTCAGTAGATATCTTTCTTACAAGACATTCATCAGAAGATCTTCTACGGATGAATATAGCTGCGGAAGAACAAAGTAACTGCGGAAAATCAAGTAGCTACGGAAGAACAAAGTAACTACGGAAGAACCAGACACGTATATCATACAAGTGTTTCTAGTCAACAAGTCAACAAGTCAATCACAGACTCCAAGAGATTCGTTGTTTCCTTAACAGAAACACGCGTGTCTATAAATATGAGTCCTAGATCTCACATCAAGTAGAGGGCGACAAAAAATACCATCACATTATTTTGCACGATCAACACAAACCCTAGCAGCCGTCACATCAACACACCAGAAATCATAAACACAATCATACCATAGAATTTTGTTAGCAATTATTATTTGATTTTTTGTAATCACTAATCAGTTTTAATGAATTACGTTTGATTCAAAACATTATTCTTTGCATATTGTTGATATCGTTTGATCATTTATTGTTTATTTTCTCTGGCATCGATATTTATTTGTTAATCAATTAAACAACGATTAATGGTAATTCCGCGATCATTAATTCGAAACCAATCTAACGCTGATAATTCCTGATTGCGATCCTTGGATTCACAAAGTCGAAAGGTAAATCAACAACCCGGGCTACTAACAAGCCTTGGGATAAAAATAAGGAGGAAGCATTGGCAAAGGATTGGATATGTATCTGAAGACCCTATAGTTGGAATTCACTAGAAAAATAGTTTGTTTTGGAAAAAGTGTTTCGACACTTTAGCACCATTGTTGGTGGCACGAACTGAACCATGAATTAACTTAACTCAAAGTGGGGGAGAATAAATCAGACGATTAGTCATTTTAATGGGATATATATCCAAACGGTAAATTTATTAGTTTTACTTTTATATGTTTACATTTTATTTTTATAATTATATTACTTGTGTAATTGGATTTTTTGGTTTGTAAATATGTAGAAACATTGTTGGGCGAGTGGAAGCAACGACGAGGTTCTTGTCCTCAAAGCCTTAGTTGAATACAAAAAGGTTTACGAGAAAAAAGGCTTTACAAACATCATGGCATAGAAGGTGGTAATAAACCATGTCAAATTGTAGCCGGTGGAGGTTATGGTTGGCCAATACGTCAGCTCAAATGATTGTGTTACAAGCCCCCTCCCCGACCCTAGATGAGAACGCCACACCGACCAGGCCGAGATGCAAAGGCAAAACAGCGAAGGAATCTTCTTTGAGCAGATAAACGTTAAACGGGGCCATTAGCGACTACAAAG
>CM046440.1:39517780-39652780 GCA_025506505.1 Flaveria sonorensis | reverse complement strand
CTGCTTGCAATCGGAAGATATTTTAATTTTAATTTTTTAACCGCGGTTGTGTTGTTGGAGGCGTTATCAAATGCAATTGAAAAAAGTTTGTTTTGTAAATTAAAAGTGGTTATTACATTATCCAAAAAGTAAAACAAATATTATCCGGTGTGCGGATACGGAAAAAGATCAAATTCAATCGTACGTTTCATCATTTGCCATGAATTGTGATGTACACAATGAGCTGTGACGCAAAGGTATGATTCGGGTAAACCGTGTGGAGCCGACCAAACGTCACTAGTTAAGTTTACACTGGTATTTAAATTTTTAAATAATACAATTAAATTATTTTTTGCTTTTTTCCATAACTTTAAACAATAAAGTCTAAGTGTAGTACGACTACATGGGTGTAACGATGTTGAAGCGTCTCTCGAATCAAGTTGGCCAACCGAGGATTGTCGAAGTGACTAAAAGGAAAAGTTTCTTGAATCACGAAATTCGCCATTCGATCTCGAACCGTATTAACATCGTAATTAAAGATTCCACCGTCTCCACCCAATTGTGTTTGTCGCGAATCCGGATTATTTTTCAACGACTTACAAAACTTCTTGCTAATATATTTGCTTAAAGTCGTGTTTGAATCTTTAGAAAGTAAAGCTCCACAAAACTTGCGACGAGCCTTTATTCCACTCAACTCAACCATATTCCAGTTGCACCAAAAATCCATTTTACGATTATGTGCAGAACATGAACGACGGTTGGAGCGGGCGAACCTTGACCAATGGAAGATTGTGAGTGAACCATATCAAGAGAGTGAAAGTTAAAACAAGAGAGTGAAAATGTAAAACGAGAGTATTTTTGGCGATTTTTGCGTTTGACACTTGAGTACTTAATTATATCAATCCACACCTATTTATACTAACTTACGAGGCTAAAATACAAAAAAAAAGGTCAAAAAAAATTCCTAACGGATAGTTTTTTTTTAAAAGGCAAAAAACGGTTGAAATCGGGTTCAACACGAGTACAACCAGGTCGGGTTCTCTAAAACATCCTATATCTAAAACCGGTTCCAACGCTACATGTTTATACGGGTCCAAACCGGGTACACCCCCCCCCCCCCCAATCGGGTACTACCTGTACCCGGGTCCGGGTCGGGCTCAACCCGGTTTTTGCCTATCTCTATGGTATGGTGTGATGTGACATAGCAAAATGTGATTGATGAGTATGTGATAAGTGTGTATGGTGTGAGCACCCCAACCTTACTTATAGGTAATTACAAGCGGTCACATTTAACGGACCGTGATCCCATGACTTCTCTACCACCGCACAATAAATAAAAACACTACGCAAATTAAAAACAACATAATAAATATTGATACAGAAAAACAGATGCAATATAAAGACTCCACTAAAAGACAAAAGCTTGGTGACATCAGCCACTTACATAGGTTCCAATTCAATTCACAGTATTCCTTTTGTTAACTGGTCAACCATATCTGCAGCAGTCAAACTAAAACAAGCCTTTTCTTTTTCATTTTTATAAAAAAAAAGTACAAAGTAACATCGGTTCTTTCATTAAACGAACAAGGTTCTATACTTTTTCATTTTAATCAAGATTTGAAACCATAATACAAATCAAGCCATCAACAAATATTCACTTTTAGGAGACCAATTATTTCACTACAAAAAATATATGTCAAGAAAAATGCAATGAAGAAACCAAATCCCAGGACCATCACAGACCACAACATGATGCACCAGGGCAGAATTTGTACCCGATACTCCTATATGCTATACACGTTCCAGCTTATACAGACTCAACTCGAAACAGACTTCTATATAAATATTAAATAGTATATAGTACCTCTAAATCACTTAAACATGGAAAGCAGCTCTGACTGTTTATTTGATTATTATTTTCTTAATGTACAAATCTCCAAGAATCTTTGTTGAAACATTTATTCCCTTTTGCCGGTTTGTCTACGAAGATTTGGAGTGAACCCGTTCATACTTGTTCTTCCTATCTTGAATGGCCTTTTGAAGATCTGTAAACATTTCTAAAGATAATCCTGAAAACTTACTCAACTGTGCAAAAAAACCCTCCAAGCGAGACTTCAAAGGATCAAAATTTGCAATTCGGTCCTCCAAAACTTCCTCTTGTAACAAATTTAACCCTGCAGGATCCTCATTGTTGTTACCACGCTGCCATGGCATCGAATGATGCCCTCCTTTGACCTTTTCTTGTCGAGGCAAGAAACGGTCAATTTCAGCAGCTAAATCTTTTATGGAATCAGCAACTTCTTTAGTTGGTAAATTTTCAATCCTATCTAGCCACACACCACAGGCGACATATATGGGCGGACCATAGTCTCTTAAAGAGGGTGGTTGGCGTCTTTTTTTCTTGATAGATTGTTGACGCGGGACACATTCGTGAAGCCATCTGTTTAATGATTCTACATACGCTTTTTGTGCACCGATCCACTTTGTAAAACTTGAAGACAAAGTGCTCAATTCACTTTGAAGATAGATAGTGATTTGGCGATGAGAATCTGATTGTAGTGATATCTTGGTGTGGGTGCTTTTATGTACTGACGATATGATGAGGGATTGGCTCTTGTGACATTCATGCATTACTTCCCACATCTTTCTCAACCTGTCATTGAAACAAAAGATAACTGTTACTTGAATTTTTAATTGACCTAGAGCTCCAACATGTAAAAAATAGGTTAAGAGGAAACACTCCCACAAGCTTTATTTTGAGTGCATAAAACTAGGGGTGTGAACTTCTGACATGACACGACCTAACATAGAATTCACGGGCTTGGATTTGGTCCAAACAGTTTCGGGTCAAACATGTAAACATGTTTATCTATAGGGGTTGTGTCCATGTGGGATGACCCAATTAACTAGTTCAGTTTTATAATTACTTTTTATATGTATTTTGTACCATAAGGGTATTTTATGGCAAAATTAAAAAATATTAAGAGAAATGAGCATAAAGTAATACTTTATATGCACTTGTACTTTTAGTTGAAAATTTATAATTTTAGAGTATTACTATGAAAAGGTACAAAATAAAAAAATATTGGGTTAAACAAGTCGTGCTCGTGTCATCCTGTGAAAAATCGTGTCGTATCTGGGTTCATATGTCCGACAAAATTTTCAAATTCGTGTCAAGTTCAGGCCGGTGTCGGGTAGGACCCAGCCAGAGTACGAACACAACCCATTTAACACCCCTACATATAACCTCTTAAGTCATATTATTCAAAAAGTTAAGATTATGTTGAAATGCTATAATTTAGTAATCATATTTAACACAGTATTTGAACTGTGGCAAGTCAAACCCAGCTAACATGTACCAAAATTACTCGACCTGAACGAAGACCTGTTATCCAACCCGCCCGTTGTACCAGCTCTATCTTTACTACTAGTGCTCCAAGAACTACATACCCTTCAATTAACTCCTCAAGTTGTGGATGAAGTTCTTTGTCTCGCAAATCTTCAATTCTTCTTGAAATAGAATCAATCCTGTGGATAGCAACTCCAATCCTCCAATGTAGATCTTTAACAATTGCACGAGTCTTATCAATTCTACGAGAGCTTTGTCCAGTGGATTCTAATTCCCTAAGAAGTTTTCGTTTCTGATCATAAACCTTTCTCAGCATCTCATTTGCCTGAAAGTAATTTATAAATAATGTTCATTTAGGTGATGCAATTTAATAGAAAAGGATGCACTCTAGATGTTAAGATTTTTTTAATTACCGTGTGATTTAGATATGGAAAAATGCGGTGAAATTCAAAAAAACAAATAAACAATCTAATACTAACTGGGAGAAGATAAACTAATAGATGAGGTGTACATGCCTTCACTTTGCTGTAAAAGCTTCTTATAAGGTGAATAAGAGTCGAATGCAATGAATTGCTTAGTAATTAGAGGCTTCGATTTCATTTATACATATGTTTAGGTTGTTGGGTGACATGATTCTAGACTAAATCAGTTTTAACGTACCAAGTCATGTTGCTGAAAGCTTGTTCACTTATATCATTTAGCTTTGTGAAACATGTTTTTGAAAGGTTAAAATGTTATTTAAATGTGTCAAAATAACACTTTTCATAAAGTAGCCACAAGACCTATCCGTTCAGCATTAAATCTACAGATGTATAGATCCTACATAATTCTTTAAAATTGAAGTATATTATTAACACAGTATTTTTTATCAAGAACATCTAAAAGGACGAGAAACATGTGTGATAAGACTCGAAAATCCTTTCAATTGAACCACATTTTCCTCATCAAACTATATTTGATTCATCTTTCTCTAATTCTTCCCATCTTAAAAAGAAGGGAAGGATCAGAGCCTGTGTTAATGTATAAATTTTAAAAAAAAAACACGAGCATTAATGTTTTAAGGAGGAAGTGATGCAAGTAATTAACATGGAAACAGAATTTGGAACGAATAATATGGCCAATTAGTCCAAACATGTGAAAAAAAAAATGTTTATAGAGAAGGATTTAGAGTGAAATTTACTTATATCATTTAGCTTTGTGAAACATGTTTTTGAAAGGTTAAAATGTTATTTAAATGTGTCAAAATAAAACTTTCATAAAGTAGCCACAAGACCTATCCGTTCAGCATTAATTCTACAGATGTATAGATCCTACATAATTCTTTAACATTGAAGTATATTATTAACACAGTATTTTTTATCAAGAACATCTAAAAGGACGAGAAACATGTGTGTGATAAGACTCGAAAATCCTTTCAATTGAACCACATTTTCCTCATCAAACTATATTTGATTCATCTTTCTCTAATTCTTCCCATCTTAAAAAGAAGGGAAGGATCAGAGCCTGTGTTACTGTATAAATTTTAAAAAAACACGAGCATTAATGTTTTAAGGAGAAAGTGATGCAAGTAATTAACATGGAAACAGAATTTGGAACTAATAATATGGCCAAGTAGTCCAAACATGTGAAAAAAAAATGTTTATAGAGATGGATTTAGAGTGAAATTTACAAAATAAAGATATACACAGTCATGTCATAATAAACAATTTAAGGAAAAAGATTTCATGATATTACCTTAACTTCATCATAAAGCTTCTTCTCCCATGCATAGAGTCTATCCAATGTTGAAGCATGGCTTCCTGCATTCATGTAGAAGTTATCAAAGAGGCTACTAGAGACTTCCTCTGGATTTTCTCTAGTGTTGCCACTGGCAGAATCATGCCTGAATGATGATGCACGGGAAGACGTTGACCGATGCCATGTCAAGTACTTGGTGTCATTTTGAGCAGGTTCTATCCAGGAAAAAAAATATAGTTACTGAAATTGGAAACAACATATGTACAGTTTGAGAAGCTAATCAAATGATGATGTATATACCCACACTAGGTTGGCCTTCGTAGATGTTTAAGCATGTCATAAAATGCATATACCCTCATGGTCTCTAAGATAGAAAGATATAACTTAACATTCCAGACATTTAGTAAAAGAAATAGAGGGAAAAAAAAGAGACCAAAAGTTTACTTTATGAGAAATAAACAAAAGATCAAAGCTTCACTCCATGGGAAATAATGTTGTGTAGCATGAAACATTGTGGCCTATAGAAGCGATGATTCAAGATCTGAAATCAAAACCTAAAAGCATGAATGATGAGACCTATTGACTAAAAATCAACCAAAAAAATAGGTCTTCATATTCATGCCACTGAAAACTACTGAGCTCAGTGCTGGGCTACTTAAAATGAAAGAAAATAAAAACTGTTGACATCACATTGCACATAAGCCAAGTACCATATGTAATGTTTCTATTGGTCAAATTACAGATCACATAGCACTTCCAAATATTACCAAATCTTACTCGTAATCACTTTTCCCTATTCTACAAGGGAATGTAGTTTAATCTACTTTCTCGCCTACTTTGCATGCTTCTTTTTCCTCTGAACTAAATTGGCAAGTTTCTACATAGAATAGGCCTCTTAGAGCATCTCCAATGGAAATTAGCTTTAATGGCTTTTTTAGCCACGTCATCTTTCCACAAACTGTCATATAAATACAAATGTATCTTAAAATCTACATAAATGCAAAAAGTAAAAAATAAAATATAATGAAAGAAAAATCCTAAGAATTGCATCCACTTTCAGTAGCTTGAGAATTATTAGTCTTTGGGTAATAAGTCTGTCAATAACGGATAACCCTTGACTCCAATAGTAATAAGCAGTTCAAAAGATGAAAAGCCTTCCAATAAGTCACCATTGGAGGTGCTCTCACCATTTCCAATATAAAGATCCTCGCATTCTGCCACCCTTTCTATGAGTGTCAAGACTGTATGTATGCTTTCAGTAAAACAACTATATGTAAGGCATATTTTAATCACACTATGCAAATGGAGATGAATCAATATCTTGATACATGAACAGAATTATATAAATGCATTTTCGAAAAAGAGCCATATTTAGTAAAAATCCTAAATCCTGTGACTCATGAAGCATATTGATACGAACCCAACTGTTGGCGGGAATTAATTTCAGAATTAATTCAAACATTTAGGAAGTGTGAGTAGTTGATCCAAAAAATCAGGACATGGGGAAGTGGGGTGCAAACTTCCGATGATAATTAGAATATATATATCTAGAACTTGTTTATTGTTTAGGTGTCTTGGTTATTATTATTTGCTTTGTAATCTGAATTTGGAGATTAGCCCTCTCGAATCGGGCCGACTATCTTGTTCAATTTTGCATTATCTATTTGAAGTTTTGGTTTCTATCATTTGGTTCCATTGCCGGGAAATCGAATGGCACCTGCAACCCGGAATTTGGTAGATCAATTAGCAACCATTGCAGCAAGATTAGATGCCATTCTTGCATCTTTGAGGGAAAATGTTGAAGAAATTAAAGGTCAGGTGCACACAGAAGGTCCTGAGGCAAAACCGCCATCACCGACTACGCCACCGCCACCACCAAAATTACCGACTCCACCACTGCTGCCGCCAAAACTACCAGGACTGCCACTGCTACCGCCAAAGCAACCATCTTCCATCACTGAAACTACCGACACAACAACCACCACTACCAAAACTACCCATTTTCACTACTATTTTCTTCACATATCAAATGGCAACATGAAGGAAAAAGAGTTGTTTGTTCAAGGAGCAGTTGTCAACAAACCAACAAATAGAAAGCCAAACTCAGTTGCCAACAGCAAGGAAATTGGCCTTTCAAATTCACTTGAGGCAAACACACAAGGGTTGTTTTTAAAAGGCTTCAACAAATTGAAGCTAAACCTTGAACCACAGATCGACAGTGCAGCAGGGCGATGCGAGTGGCGGCCACCATGGCAACCAGCATCTCGTTGTGTGGGAATTGCACCGAACGCCATCGGAAGACATGAGTGGCGAACACCATGGACTGATACGTTTTCGACGACATTTGTACAACTCAAATGGCGATCACGGTGGGACTTTGATACGGATCAGAATGCTTCACTCGCACCATTTCATCCCGACTTGAGGACAAGTCGTTTCTCCGGGCGGGTAGTATTGATACGAACCCAACTGTTGGAGGGAATTAATTTCAGAATTAATTCAAACATTTAGGAAGTGTGAGTAGTTGATCCAAAAAATCAGGACATGGGGAAGTGGGGTGCACACTTCCGATGAGAATTAGAATATATATATCTAGAACTTGTTTATTGTTTAGGTGTCTTGGTTATTATTATTTGTTTTGTAATCTGAATTTGGAGATTAGCCCTCTCGAATCAGGCCGACTATCTTGTTCAATTTTGCATTATCTATTTGAAGTTTCGGTTTCTATCATTTGGTTCCATTGCCGGGAAATCGAATGGCACCTGCAACCCTGAATTTGGTAGATCAATTAGCAACCATTGCAGCAAGATTAGATGCCATTCTTGCATCTTTGAGGGAAAATGTTGAAGAAATTAAAGGTTAGGTGCACACAGAAGGTCCTGAGGCAAAACCGCCATCACCGACTACGCCACCGCCACCGCCACCACCAAAATTACCGACTCCACCACTGCTGCCGCCAAAACTACCAGGACTGCCACTGCTACCGCCAAAGCAACCATCTTCCATCACTGAAACTACCGACACAGCAACCACCACCACCAAAACTACCCATTTTCACTACTATTTTCTTCACATATCAAATGGCAACATGAAGGAAAAAGAGTTGTTTGTTCAAGGAGCAGTTGTCAACAAACCAACAAATAGAAAGCCAAACTCAGTTGCCAACAGCAAGGAAATTGGCCTTTCAAATTCACATGAGGCAAACACACAAGGGTTGTTTTTAAAAGGCTTCAACAAATTGAAGCTAAACCTCGAACCACAGATCGACAGTGCAGCAGGGCGATGCGAGTGGCGGCCACCATGGCAACCAACATCTCGTTGTGTGGGAATTGCACCGAACGCCATCGGAAGACATGAGTGGCGAACACCATGGACTGATACGTTTTCGACGACATTTGTACGACTCAAATGGCGATCACGGTGGGACTTTGATACGGATCAGAATGCTTCACTCGCACCATTTCATCCCGACTTGAGGATAAGTCGTTTCTCCGGGCGGGTAGTATTGATACGAACCCAACCGTTGGCGGGAATTAATTTCAGAATTATTCAAACATTTAGGAAGTGTGAGTAGTTGATCCAAAAAATCAGGACATGGGGAAGTGGGGTGCAAACTTCCGATGAGAATTAGAATATATATATATATCTAGAACTTGTTTATTGTTTAGGTGTCTTGGTAATTATTATTTGTTTTGTAATCTGAATTTGGAGATTAGCCCTCTCGAATCGGGCCGACTATCTTGTTCAATTTTGCATTATCTATTTGAAGTTTTGGTTTCTATCACATGCTGATTTCCACTTTTTAGAATAGAAAAGCCTACCTTCCTGTACTTCACTTGGATCATCCCCACATGACATACATGCTTTCAAATACTTTGAAGTGAATGAACCACCTGCCACATAGAAAAACTCTCATTGAATACAAGCATACAATTTTCCAACTACAATAAAATGTTGCTAATACTACCAATACCAGAAAACTAAAAGACAATTTTAAGAAAAAGAGATTTATTTTACTATGTTTATTTGTTTGAGAGAAAAAGAGAACATACGTTCTTTCCCTGGAAAAATGGGACGAAAGTGAAGCTTGTTGGCTTCAAGCATTCTTGGAACTTCTCTTCCACATTGAGCAGCTTTAATAAACAACTGTTCAATATCCCTCATGCTTGAAATTAAATCTTTAGGTACCGGCCTATTTTCAGGGGCTTCTTTTACCACGTCCTCCTTTTCTTCTTGAACAACTGCAACATTCCTAACACCAGACGCTTTTCGTTTTAATGGTGACAGTTGGGGAGAATTAGCCTTTTCCCCATTCAAAATTTCAGTTTCTGGTGTCATGCTTCCTGCAGATGACATGGAACGTAAACTGCCCCCACTAACATTATCCATTACACGATTAACATTTTCAAAACTTCTCACCAGCACATCTGTATCTGACCCATCAAACTCATCTTCTGAGTCTTGACATGTTACACTCCCTTCGGTCAGGCTTTTTTCTTCTTCGCCTTCCTTTGGATTTTGCATGTCACTAAAACTTTCTAGCCTTTGATTCAACTCCCGTGTATCTTGTGAAGAAAATTCATTGTCGATTGGATGGGGAAGACCAAAAAAATCCCATGGTTGACTTTCAGGCAGAACAGGAGAGGGGTCAAACGAAGTTTCTAACTCGTCTATGGAATGAGGAGTAGCGGTTCTTGGGGTACTTGAAGAAGTTACAGGAACAATTACAGGAACAGATGGCTTTTCTTCAACTTTTGTAGAAAATGAACCTCTAATCTTCATATGATCTGCATAAAACCGATTAGAAGTTGGTGGAGAAGGTGATGGAGAATGTTTTCCAGATGGATTGATATGTTGTGACATGGTTGAAGAGAAAGAAAATGCCAGTGGATCTGGAGTTGCACTGATGGTATTATATAAAGAGGATTGCATTGGAGCTACAGGTTCAACAAATCTTCTTAAAGCACTTCCAATAATTGTTAGGGATTCTATATAAGTAAAATGAGTATCTGCAAGTGAACATCTGCCATCAAGTGCTCGTCCAACAAACTTTTTCCGTTCACGGCATAGTTGCAAGGCCTTATCTTCTTCCACTTTTGAGCTTGTAGCACCCATAAACTTCTTACAGGATTTCTATCCACACGAGTACTATTTCCTGCAAGTTAGAAAACTTGTATACTCAGAACATATAATCTGGCACATGTTAGAGAAAAAAGATAATGTGATTTATTTACTGTAACGTAGTTCATAATCGAAATGTGGATTAACCAACACTAACCTAAAATCATAGACTAAGAGAGGTCAAAGATCGCTGATGACTGAACTAAAAAGATGCTATTTATGAACCTTATATTTGATCTATTAGAATCACATGGTAACCATCTTGGCATTGTATGAGAAATAATACACAACGTGTGGAGTCATTTTGTCTAGAATTTCCTAAGATATTTAGGAATCTTAAAGACTATCTTGTTGGATTAAAAATAAAGGGGAATTTGAATTACAGAACTCTGAAAGTGTTATAATCTAGGGCATAAGACAAGAACCAACAGGCTAAACGCTTCACGGATAACTTTCCCTAACATCTGTTTTGGTTAACAATGAGAACTGAAAATAAAGAACATGTCAATTCAAACAGCTTAATATAAACAATAACGATTCTTCAATCTAACTAACCTAGAACACAGAGAACAACCTTAAAGCAGAAACCTGAGGGCGTAAACAAAGAGAAAGAGGGATAAACATCTCTATCAACTGTTCAAGAAGATAATCACTTACTATCAGAAACAAACCCCTATTAAAATCAAATCAAATGTTCTCACATAACAAATCCGGAATCGGAAAAAGCAATCCAGCAACTCCAATCCAACTGGTAGATCGATATTACTTACTTGGCATAAAATTCAAACAATTAAAACAACTTAACAAATTAAACTACAGAAAATGAATAGAGAGAGAAACGCACATGGATTTTTTTTTTTTTTTTGTAATTTAGGAATCGTGAACAAGGTGCTTAGTTGAACATGAATCTGATAGGATGAACTGAATTGATTTAACTAAAATTGAGTAGAAGCAAAGTGAAATGAAAATTCACCTGGAAACTAGGTTAAAATTAGTGAAGAATGATGGAGAAATTGAGCGGCGGAGAGGATAGATTAGACTTTCGAGAGAAGTGTTCATGCAAAAATGCAAATGAATAGGAAGGAAGGGGACGAAAGAGCGTGTCGAAGCGTAGGGGTAGGTTCCACCATATGCAAATCTCTAAATCGGTAATCGTAAAAAAAGAAAAAAAAAAAGCATAGAACCGATCGGATCAGGAGAAAAGGGTGCTTTTTTTTTACTTTTTATTCTTTAAATAAACTTACATATAGAAATTGCTCATAAATAAACATATGAGATCGAGAAACAGATCCGGACATAATAAAACGAATGCAGTTAGTTAATAAATGGATTAGGGCAACTTGGGCAATGCATTGGTCTAGAAATAAACACAAACCAGACCGACACGTTAGTCCGGATCGATTCTTTTAAAAATTAAAATGATGCTATAGCATTTGTGTTATTATTACGTTGAAACCTACATAACTAAGTGACATAGCAAACTTTATACGATACTAACACAACATAATCACTAGCCAAATGGTGTAAACAGAGGAAGTTTTCTCCCATTTCGAGTAATGCTCACTTTACTTTAAAATACATAAATTCATGTATTCTTACTTAATTGATACTTATTCTCAAAGCGAAATTGGGTCACTATAAAACCTTGGGTTCTCTGTGATGAGGCTGGCGGTTTGCTCTTTTACGGATTCACTTTCACCTGTTAGCCATTGTCAACCTAAAGAAGCCGGACTTCCTTTATGTGATCTACTAAGCCAGCTTGAGTCTGTATAGGAATAAAATCTTTCGGGCAGTTTTTTTTGGTGATCTCGTAACATTAGAATTCAGGGTCTTGGATTGTAGCAGAGCAGTTGTATTTATAAATATAAGGGTAAATCTTTATTTTATACTCATGAATATTTTCATCATTGACATTAATTGTCGACTTTGAGTTGGTATTTGATATTAATATCGTGTCGTGATTTATGTAATACGTTGGACATTCTTAAAGATTCGCATCGGTTAAGTCACCAATGTTTGATAGTTCGATAAAACGTCATAAAGTATTAAGTCGTAATGCATTCCAATGCCTTAAGAATTATTTGGGTTCACATAAAGCAGTGAAATGGTTCGAATTATGATTATCCTAATTTGAATATCATAATATCGTAGGATCATTTCTAAGTTTATATTTCAAACTAAATAAATTACGTTATTGCATAAAATAACAAGATATATGGAATACCTTGAATCTTCGAAAGTGTCATATTATATTAGTAATCAATTTTAAGAATGTTGTTAGGATCTAAGTTGCTCTGAGATTGTTAAGTTAAAAATCAAAAGGAAAAGTTTGCATTGAAGATGAATTGGACAATCAAATTAAACAATAATACATAAAGAACAAATAATTTGATACGGGGAGTTTCAATTGTTAACCCTTGTATTTTATGATAACCCCTTAACTCATTCTGGCCAATTAGATGATGTCACATCACTTACTTTAAGTCAACTAATCAGGGGTATTATAGTCTTTTACGTAACCCTCCACTCATTATAATCTCTAAGACCTGTCACCATCACCCTACCGCTACGATTCTTGTCTTCTCCTAACCTCTCAACCTTTTTTCTATTTTTCCATATATTTAAAGATTTTATTCCTTTCAAATCCTTATTTGTTTTTTATCATCTGATTCACCCATGGAGCTTTTTAACAAATTTCATAGGTAGTGGTGAGTTAGTGGAGTGACGGTTGTAGATGATGATGTTGTTGTTATTGAAGGGCTTAACGATGGAGCATTTTCACAAGGCTTTATCATCTAGCAACAACAAGAAAAAGTTTCATCAACTTTAGGTATATTTAAGATTGTTTATTAGTATTGATTTACACCCAAGAATACCGACAATTTTATTAGTACCGATTATGCGTTTTGTTTGAGAGATTTAGTTATTAGGGGATTTTATGTTTGCTTAAAAGATCTTAATTTCTAAATAAAATGTCAACAGGTCAAACATTTTTGGGTCAATGGATTTGTAAATCTTGTTTCATTGCAAATATTATTTATGTAAATATGATTGAAATAGACATTTTATGGTATGTACATGTATGTTGCTTAATCTTATTACTCTAATATCACTTCTCTTTTTTTTAATGTGATGCAGGTTTTATGATTTGGGATGAAAGAAATGCCCTTTTACTTGTTTAAATCTAAAAGGCTTAGATTATTTTGCAAAATTCTAAGAGATTTATGTTCATCCTTCTGTTACATTGATGCAATATAATATTACATTAATGTAACGCATCTGTTACATCAAAGTAATGCTTATTACCTTGATGTAATATCCCATATGTAACTTATGTCTTACATTTTTACATTACTATAATCCATGATACAACAATGTATTACACCTTACATGTAGCTTATTTATTTTTTAATATCCAAATTTGTATTACACTAGAATAAACTTATGTTACATCAATGTAAATGTATATTACACCAATGTATATACCTCTTACCACATATGTAACTTATGTTTTATATTTTTACATTACTATAATCCATGATATAACAATGTATTACACCTTACATGTAGGTTATTTATTTTTTAATATCCAAATTTTTATTACACTAGAATAAACTTATATTACATCAATGTAAATGTATATTACACCAATGTATATACCTCTTACCACAATGAATGTGACATGTTTAAAGGAAAAATTACCATCGAAAAATAGCTTTGCAGGCGTAGGTGTAGGAAAATGTTAAGTGCTAGGAGAATTGACAAGTAAAATTACATTGTAAAATTGCTTTCCTACCCCTCTAATGCAAATAAATCTAATTTTGGTTGAATAAAAAAAAGTGATAAATTCATAGCCATTGGATTGCAATTTCTAGAAGCTATAGGATCCTTAGGATCAAGTTATTGAGTTAACATAGAAACCTAAGGTTAACGTTAGAACCATCCCCTAATTTAATAGTTATACTTGTTGATCTATAAAGAAGTTGAAGCTACCGAAAACTCAAGAATTCAGCACTGTCTGCCAACTGCCAATTTCGGCCAAGTGTTGAATCAACTGCCGAATCATATTTGCTGAATGACTATCACATATGCTGAATGACTGCCGATCAGCATATGCTAAACAACTACCGATCAATACTTAACTAATAAGCTACTGATCAGCACTGAACTCCAAGAGCTGTTGATCAACTGTTACACAAGGCAACACTATCTGTACCAATGGTTGTTGTATTCTGCCTTTTGGAGATAACATAGTACTGAAGCTGCCGAACTCTGATGTGTCGATCGTCTATCTTACTATACATTTTGAAAATAGAATAGTTTATTCTTATTGTTTATATTTTATAGTATAAAGTCCTCACACTCGTATAGCAAAGGCAAGATTTGTGCAGAAAAAAACCATTAAATTAACTAAAGTCTATACAAATAAACAATATGCAGATTTTTTCACAAAAGCTTTTGATGAAACAAGATTTAAATATCTTGTACCTGTTATTGGGATGATAAACTTTGAATAATTAAATGATTTACATAATGATTGTAAACTAATGCTAAAATAGGTAAAACTAGGTATTAGCCGAATATCACAAATCCGCAGATAACCCGGGTAAAACTGGGCATCTGCAGAATATCACAAATCGGCAGATAAGCACAATTCGAAAGATAGGATAGCTTCAGCACATGTATTTTAAAAAGATCCGGTAGGGTCCACTTTTATCTACCGATACATAGTGGCGCTGGTGTAGTTGCCTGTAAAAACTATTCCATCATCACGCGCCATTAGATTTTACAGTTACGGTGGTAAAATTTTAAAATAACACTTTTATGTATTATCCATAATTATTAAATCTAAGTTTTTCCCACCATTTTCATCTTCAATCTTTGTTTGAAAGCAAACCCTCTCAAAACCTTCCCATCTCTTAAACCCTACCAACAATCAAAAATCTTTCCATGGCCGCTCAAAACCTAGAGTTTAGACTGAATCACAACATCACCGGATCAGGTGAACCTATTGGTGATCCCGTCTATGATCTAATTCTTTAGTTTTTACGCAATAGCACTTATGCTTTTGCAATCTCTGTAGAGCCAGTGATTTGTGAGACACACATTCAGGAATTCTGGACTACATGTTCCATTTAAAGGGAACATGGAACAAGAGTCTTCACTACGGCGATGCAAGCTCTGAAGATCACCATTTCCTATGCAAAAATTCGACAACATTTGAAGTTGAACAATGCAAATGGTGAATCTTCATTCCCCAAAGAAGTGGTTAGTGCCACTTTCAAGGAGATGGGATATGAAGGACCCCTCCTAATATCCACCTTCTCCTAATCATTGGTATATCACAATTGGAGAATAATCCTTCATATTTTTTTACATTGCTTGTCAAACAAGTCAGGAGGATGGGATCAAGTACCATTGGATCTAGCAAGGGCTATACATGAACTTGTCAAATAACAGAGTTATGATTTCTCAAACTTCATTTTTAAAACCTTTATAAAAATGTAATTGCTACTGCAAAATTTAAGATTTTAATGTACCCTAGATTTATTCAACTAATTTTACAGGAAGAATTGGGTAACAAACTTAAAATTATAGGAGTTGTGCACGCCTTAGAAACTTTAAACAAAGTTATTTTCTCAAAGTTCAAGGCCACTCCAAAATCTTTTTCTGGAAAGGTAACTCCCCCTGTTCACACACATGCTTGAGGTCACTGAGCCCCAGGGTGGCAGCATTGCAACACCTTCCATTGCTAATCCCACACCTTCCACTTTAAAGCCTAAAGCACATAAACAAAAGTAAATTCCTGCATCTTCTACTGAGAAGATGCAGGCCCCCAAATCACCTCCCCTCAAAAAGGCAAGACTGGAAACAAGGGTCCCAATTAAGTCAAAGGTGTCAGCCATACCTAAACAAAGCTCAAAGAAAAAGGTTTCTCTTCCTTATTCTGAGTAGACTCAAACCCAATCTGTTAACCCTTAATTAGAGTCCTAACACTCTATTGAGCAACCAAAAAGGGATACCTACATTGCTGAGACAACTTCTGAGGAAGAAGTCTTAATTAGGAACTGGTTCACATCTTGGGCCATTAGACTTAGCTCCTTAATTTCCCATACACTACAGACAGTAGTGACTGATATGTTTGTAGAAATATTTAACCCACATCCTTTTATCCCAAGAGATTGATCCTAGGGAGGAAATGATTAATATGGAAGAGGCTGTCTCTACTGCTAAACCATCAATTGATCAACAGGACAGAGATAACATACTTAAGACCTCAACCATGGCAACTCACCTTGACAATGTCTCTTTGGAGTCATTCCTTAAGGAGAGAAATCTAGGGTGCAAGAAACCATATCTGGTGGTTAGGGTGCAAAGGCTCGGCCTAGGACATCATTTCTCAAGGATTCCACACCTATGTATGAGGGAAGTCTGTAATAAATCCATGAATTGACGGCTCATAACCTTGAATGCAAGGCTAAAAATGCAAGGCTTCAAGGTTATGCTGAACGAGCCTCGGTTCTCGAATTTAAGAACTATCTGCTGAACTCTTTAGCAGATATAGTCACTGAGGTGGAAGCTCAACTCAGGACCCTCCAATAACAAGCTACAAGAGTTACTTCTATAGAGCAACAACTTACAACTTTTCAGCAATCTACAGCAAGGGCAATATCTTGAACACAAGGTTGAATCACTTCAAGAGACCATTAACCTTCAACAATCTATCATCCTAAGTCTTTAACTCTTAGCACCATAAGAACCTTTGGATATGCCTTCCTCTACACATTTAGTGTCACTTGCAATCTCAAATAATGCTACCAAAAAGGGAGAAGATGAGCCATAGAAGCTAAAGATATTCTTCAGGGATTGGCTAACCAAGTTGTACAAGCTACACAACCAATCTCTTTCTCTTCTAAATGGATTAAAGACTATGAGCCTTTATCTGAAGCTGAAGTCAAATTAAATAAGCTTCTAGATAAGTATGGCTATGACAGCTTAGAAGAGAAGGAGATGGAAGCTATAAGGGTGATGAGGTGGATGAACCAGAAGGTTCAACTTGGAAAGAGAAGAATGGCAGCAATAACGAGATGCAGCACTTCTTCCTTGCTCTCTCTCAAAAGAAAGAGATCTGATGAAGAATCGTAAAAGATAGAGCTTGTTCTAGGACTTGAAGCATCTATCAAGGTATCTGCTTAAGAAGAAGTGCAGGACTGGGTAAGGGTGTTAACTACATTTAGTTTCACAAGAGGAGTGATCTTAGATCACTTAATAGTTCAAATAGGGAACATGATACTTTGAAGATACAAAGAACACAAGTAGCAATAAGACAGAACTTAGAACAATAACATAAGTATTAGTTTTAAAGGATGTTGTATATTGATCTTAAGTTCTATTACAAGTGTTCAAAGCATAATCTAAATACAAGGACCTGAGACTCTTTTATACTATAACCTACAACCGTCAATACTTGGAAGGACAGTTGGAATTGACTGATCTAGATAACAAGATCAATTTGGAGTCAAAAGGCAGATTGCCTTTTGACTAGTGACTATGACATACCATAGCTCACTGACTTTTCCTATTACAAAAAAGTCTAAAGGAACAAAAGAAGAAAATTACAGACAGAGACTTTATCTACTGTTCACTAAAGCATGAAAGTTTCACCAACTCATACAAGTTGGTGAGTTATCAGAGTTGCAGCAGAAAGTTGGTCAGCTTTATCAAAAGTAGATCAGAGAAAGCATCTTTTCTCTGTCTTCAGAAGAAATCAGTCTTCATAGCAAAATGGCTTCAGAAGACTTTGTCTTTGAAGCTTCGGAAGACTTCATCTTTGGCTTCAGAAGAACTTGGCCTCTGGCTTCAGAAGTTTTTACACTTGGAATATTTTCTATTAAGTGTAAAGCTTCCAAAGTAATTTCTTCTGAACTTTTGCCTTCGGAAGACTTTACACTTAGAGTTTTAGAGAATGTAAAGCTTCCGCATCAAGTTCATCCTTGTTCCTTAGTGCATGTTAGAAGATCTTTGGTTGCATCAGCCTTATAATCTTCAGATAGATTCCTACAAACTCCCTCTAGGCTGATGCTACCAAAATAGAGAGATTCTTTAGATGTTGATAGTCCTCATTAGGATCAGCAGCAAACCTTTCTTCATCATATGGTTAGGATCCTTCAGACTCTCATAGAATCTTCTCATGTCATAGAGATCATGCAGAGGAAGAGCAAGCATGTCTTGCTGAAAGTAGACATCTTGACCTCCTTGATCTCTAGTGACATGCCATCTGTCTAGATTATCAGCAAAACTCCAAGACACGATGGGTCTTCCAACTGCAAGAGGCTCTACTCTGATGGGAGTTGGTTGAGCAGCCTCTTCATGCACTTCCTCAAGATGTTCTGACTCATCCTGAGGTGTAGAGGTGGATGCCTTAGTTTTCTTTTTCTTTGTAGGGGTTCTTCTGGCTATCTTTTTTCTCCTCTTTGATGATTTCAATTGAGAGGACTGGTCTTCAGCACCAGATTATTTAGTAGTGTCCCTCTCAGTTGGGTTCTCTTCTCTCATAGGTTCAGAAGGAGAGAGAAGAGGACCCTGCTATGGATCAGAAGATGAAGTTGGCTGAGATGCAACTCTAGGTTCAGGTTGTGTTGTCTCAGTGGGTTTAACCTTTACCTCAACTTCAGGTTGAGCTAGACTTGGTGGAGAATGTAAGTCCACAAGCACTCCCATTTTGATCTTCTGCTTGATCACCCTTATATGCTCATCCATTGTGGATAGAGACATAGGACCAAGCCTTCTTCCGAAGAATCCATACAGCTTCAAGAAGCTCATCATCCTTTGTCTGTCAGCAGACTTCTTTTGGCTTTTGTGGATGATGGCTCTTGACTTTGCAGCTTCTTCCCTGAGCTTTCTCTTAGCAGCCTTTTTTTCTTTCATGACTTGTTGCTCTAGCAGCTTGAGATATTCAAACTCTACATACTCATAGGATAGGGGAAGAAGTGCAAATGCCTGATAGAGGCCTATGGCACTCAGGTAGTTGATCATGTTGATTTTATCGGATTCCTTGTCTACCTGAGGTTGTGCAGTTGCCACATCCTCTGTCTCAGGGCTTTCTTGAGCTGGGGAGAGGATAGGAGCCTGTTTGTAGAGCATTTTCAGTCTATTTTCTTCCTTAACCTTGAGGAGCAATGCTGCATCCTCTGCCTCCCTCCTCTCCTTTGACAGCTTAGTATCAGCCAACTCATTCAACTCTTCTAAGGGGAGAGAGATGAGTTCATCTATGTTGTAGTTCCTGGTCCCTAGGTAGTTTAGACTGGATGGCCTTAACTCATCTTCTTGAGTATTTGGCCTAGGGGCAGCCCGGATTGCAGCTTCTATGAAGCCTGGGGACCTACTTGAACTCTCTCCCCTTAGCTTCCTCTTCCTCTCTATCTTTTCCTCCTCCATCTCCTCAGGAGTTAATTTCCTTTTCCTTTTGTGAACCACAGGCCTTGGTGACTCAGGGTGGAGAGAACTTTGGCCTTCATTACTTGGTTTGGCAGTCAAGCTCTAGCCAAAGAGAGGTTGTGAGACACCTTCACCAGTTGGTACTGGGTGTAGAGGGAGATCCTGTCTCAAGGTTCACAGGCTCAACCTCTGGGCCTTCAATCAAGGTTTTCCCTTCGAAGCTAATCTTAGGGTCCACCTCAACATCCAGTTGACCAAAGATCTCACCTGCTAGCCTCTGTCTATATAATTTTGATCTTAATTTGAATTCCTCTAGCACCCTATCTTGAATCCGGTCTGCTAATCTGTTGGTCCACTCGATCGATAGAACAGTGCAATTGATTAATAAACACAAACAAATCCCACTGAAAACACAAATATCAATGATATTTGTGTAAAATATAGATCAAACATAATAAAATATTGATGAACATTGATGAACACCTTAAGAACACTCAATAAACCCTTGTTTGATCTGAATTGATTGCTAAAGATATTAAAAATATGAAAAGACCCTCAATCAATGGCTCATTCAAGCTTCAACACTCTAATAACTCTAGCTATATATAATCTAATGACAATTAGACTTAATAACATTTAGCCCCCTAGACTATGATTAAAACATGATAATTATGAAATTACAATTAAGACATAAACTAGACAAATAAAGATTATATATATATTTTGTTGCAACAAAATATATATTAACTCTAAGACCCGTGTTCTTTGTATCTTCAACGACTCACTACTAATCTTCGTTTCGAACGTGTCGTCTTGACTTTTGCGTTGACTTTGATTACGTTGATAATATTAGACTATTTTTCAGACCCAATAGATCTTGATTGATGACTCTTGTTGTGTCGGTTTGTGTTGTTGAGTTCTGATTGCTTGACGATTCCACAGCTGTTCCTTCTTTAACAAACTTGATAGGAACAAAAGAAGGGATGTTACCTGTTTTGAATTTGTTAAAGAAGTTACGTGAAACAACTGATACCAGTTTTGAAGCATCAGAGTTGGAATTATCATTTTGCAGATCAGATCCTTGCTTGATGAGCCCCAAACCTGCAGGAAAATCATATTCATCTCGAACCTCTTTATGCATAACTATCTTTTCAGCATCTAGGGCTTTTTCACATTGACAGACGGGAGTGCTCTTTTTGTATTCTTCCTCCTCAGTAGCTCTCTTCTTAGCTTCTTTAGCTTCACCTTCCTCTTGCTTTCCTTCATCCTGAACTTTACTCCGACTTGTACAATCACCAACATCACCAAAACTCTCACCTTGAGTATCACACCTGAGTTATTTGAAAGGATCAAAATCCTTAATTGAATCCTCATCACAATTTACCACCTCAGCCATCAATACATGGTTGACTTTTTCTTTAGTTTCTTTGATCTCAACACTTGAAGATGCACCACCATACATGAATTGACTATACTCTTTTCTTTTCATATCCAAATCAAATGACTTCAGCTTGTTGATAACTTCCACGAGTTTGTAGTCAGCAAAATTTCTTTCGTGTTTTAACAACCTAACTTGTGGACTCCACTGTGAAGGAAGAGAGTCCAAAAGTTTTGTAACTTGTTCATGGTTTCCCAGCTGGTCATCATACTTCTTAAGGTTGTTTGCCACCATCAGAAATCGATCAACAACATCAGATATCTTTTCATCTTTCATGGCTGCAAAAGAATCAAATAGACTTTGTGCCATTTTGGCTTTGTCTGATTCGAAATCGGCAGAAAACGACATTTTCAGTTAAAAATATTAAAATTCACTTCAACACCCAAAACTAAAATTATTTTTCAAAAATTGTTGAATGATATTCTCCCCCTGAAAAAATACTTTTAATGTCAACTAAATGGTTTCTAAGCAACTGGGGTCAAGCTGGTAATTCACTAGCAGTATCTCTCCTAATTTCGCTGGTAATTTCAGCAGCAGTTTCGCCCAGCAATGGCACACAGATGCTAGTTTCGCTGGATAGTTTCGCCCGAAACTAGTTGAACTTTTGTCCAGAGAACAATTTGGCAGCAATTTCACTAGGATTGGCACACAAACACTATGAACTTTCGTTCAACATATGTACTTTCATTGGAACGAAGAAACCAGATCCAAAAACAAAGAGCAGCTTAGTTTCGCTGAAGGAGCCCTAGTTTCGCCAGGCGAAACTATATAGCGAAACTATATAGTTTCGCTGATTGAAGCTATAATTTCGCTGGACGAGCTGTAAATTCGCCCAACGTATCTGAACAGCCTTTTTCAGCATGAAATCAGCTCAAACTCAACCAAATCTCAATGAATTTGAGATCTGATGATTCCTATAGCTTCCCATACTAAAATTGAGTAATCCACAATCAATTTCCATATCCAAAACACCCAAATCAGTAAGCAAAATCGATGGAACAGTAACTAGTATTCGAAAAATCCTAAAAACCAACTAATCAAAAGCACAATGGCTCTGATACCAAATTGTTGGTCCACTTGATCGATATAACAGTGCAATTGATTAATAAACACAAACAAATCCCACTGAAAACACAAATATCAATGATATTTGTGTAAAATATAGATCAAACACAATAAAATATTGATGAACAATGATGAACACTCAATAAACCCTTGTTTGATCTGAATTGATTGCTAAAGATATTACAAATGTGAAAAGACCCTCAATCAATGGCTCATTCAAGCTTCAACATTCTAATAACTCTAGCTATATATAGTCTAATGACAATTAGACTTAATGACATTTATCCCCCTAGATTATGATTAAAACATGACAATTATGAAATTACAATTAAGACACAAACTAGACAAATAAAGATTAAATATATATTTTGTTGACAACAAAATATATATTAACTCTAAGACCCGTGTTCTTTTATCTTCAACGACTCACTACTAATCTTCGTTCCGAACGTGTCGTCTTGACTTTTGCGTTGACTTTGACTGCGTTGATAATATTAGACTATTTTTCAAACCCAACATAATCTCTCAGCTTGTCTGTTGTGGCTTGGCTTGACAAGTGGAAGATTCCCAGATTGATGCACTCATAGAAACTCAGGTGTGAGAAGTTGAAGATTTCCAGTTGACCTTGAGCTCTAGAGATCACAAGAGCTCTTCTGTTGGTGTCATACCCCTATCCCATAATTGGATTCCCAGAGGGAGCAGACATTGCTCGTGGAATTCCCTCCTCAAACAAGTGTTGAATGAGAAGTCTATGTTCATGACTTGAGGAGGTTGCTGAGTCTGGACAATTGCAAGAGAGGTTGGTGACTTCTCTATGTCCATACTATGGGAGGAACTCCCAGGTTCTGTGGTTGTGAGGACTTTCTCCCCCTTTTTGGTAGCATCACCTTCTGGCATAGGTGAGCTGGGGGTGTCATCCATCACTTCCATAGGTTCTTGTGGACCTGGTTGAGTCCTCCTTAAGGGTCTCTAAGCTAACTGGCTCTTGAGATCGATGATCTCAAGTTGCTGGTCATTAACCCTCTTTTACAAGATAGTCACCTGAGATTCCAGGTGAACTATCTTTGAAACTAGATAGGTTCAGGTGTTTGTTAGTGTGTGCACCCTATGTTTCAGACTCCCGTCATCTTCAGTTGAAGAATCACTGGGGGATGAGAGAATTGGACCAAAGTCTTCTTCCTCATCACCAGTATAGTGTTCTTGGCTGTTGGATTTCCCCTGCATCATGACAACTTCCAGAGAAGTGTTAAGAGGTTGGGTTGCCATGGTTGAGGTCTTACTGATGTAATCACTTTCTAAAGTGAGAGCCTCTTCCATATGGATCTCCTGAACATGTTCAGGAAGACCCACCTTAGTTGTGGGTAGATGATGTGGGCTAGACCTGGGTGAGTCCGGAGTACTCATTTCTCCTTGAGTGTGGGAAGAGAGGAGAGACTCATGGTACTCACTGAAACCCAATTCCTCATCATTATAGAAATCAAGGCTGGGAATTGGGTGGTTTAAGTCCAGCGGCTGAGGGTGGTAACTATCCCCTAAAGGTTGATCACTTGAGTGTTGAGACTCAGAATGATGGCTTAAGGTTGTTAGGGATGTGAGCTCATCAGGCTGAGCATGAGGAACCTTAGCACCGATCATTTAAGAGATGGGAGTGGTCTTCTCCTCAGGGGAAGTGGGAGCTCGAGATTCCACTTCCTCCTGTATGGGTTGTGATATGGGGACTTGCACATGCTCAGTAGCAGGTGCAGGGGTTCGTTTGGTTTTTCTTTTGTAGGTGATGGTAATTTGAGGCTGTGGGGGTGGAGTTGAGGTAGAGGGTGTGGGTTCAACACTAGCTGGTGCTGCTAGGTTGCCACCCTGAGCAATGAGCTCAAACATTTTTGGAACCAGGGCTGTTTCTACCCCGGAGAAGCCAACAGTAGGCTTTCTCAGTATTTTAAAGATGTCGGGCTTCATCTGTCCCAATTTAAGAATATTACCTGTTCCCCTCAACTGCGAGCCTAGTTCACAGTTGAGAATGTGCTGGAATATCGCGGGAACATGTAGTATTCTAAGGAGTCTAAATTAGCAAGTAAATTTGTATAGAAAAATTGAGAGTACTTGAATTCCCCTGAACCATTCCATGGACTATGAAGGAGAGGTCCTCTGGAACTTGATCCCATCCTCCATGCTTGTCGGAGAGACTGTGTATGATGACATGGAGGAGGTATTTCCATTTGGATAAGACCTTCCCTTCCTGAAGGTTTTGACTGAGAAGTCACCCTTATAGCCCATCTGCTGAAAAGAATGGTTGACAACAGCTTTCGGAAAGGAAAACTCACCTTCTTCATCATCCAGCTGAAGGTGTGAGCTTATGATGGCCGGAGTGATGAAGATTGTCCTCCCTTGCACTATAGCAGATAGTGCCTTCTCCCCATCCATGGTGACCTCTTGGCAGGTCCTCCAGAATGCAAGTAACTGATCCTCATAAAGAAGAGGATCAATGGTAAGGGAGGTGAAGTAGTGAGACGCAGAAAGGTATCGACAGACCTTTGAGAAATGAGGATCTTTCTCAGAGTCTAACAGAACAACCTGATTGTGTTGTCTGTGAAGGTGCATGGTAAAACCCGGTTGGTTTTGTCGATCAATGTTTGCCATGAAGGAAGTTTGTTGGTGAAGAAGAAGGTTAATTTGGGAGAATTTAGGTCAAGAATTTATGGAAGAAGAAGAGAGTGAGAAGAAGGGGAACCGTTGAGAATATATATGAAATGGATTTAAGACAAAGTTAATGCAAACGGATAAACTTTGAAATCCGAAAGTAGGTTCCACTTCTGAAAAAATCTCCCAAAAAGGTAGTTTTCTTGGAAGTTAAAAATCTTTCGAAGGTAATTTTTGCTTCGGAAGTTTTGAGAAAAAGCTTCCGAAGCCAATTTGGCTTCGGAAGATATTCTTAAGAAATGTGAAAATTTGGCTTCGGAAGAAAAATACTTTGAGAGTTTTTCTTCCGACACATATTTGATTTTGGAAGATATTAAGTCTTGGGAGTTTTATTCTAAAGAGAATAAATCTTCGAGACTTAATTGCTTTCGGAAGATATTTTCTTCAAATACATGCAAGTACTTAGAAGCATATTTAAGCTTCGGAAGATATTCTCAGAATTTCTTCCGAAGGTAAATTTCTTATAAGTAGTTCTTGATTTGAAGATATAAATTTCTTCTGAAGGCAACTTGAAATCTTCCGAAGGAAAATATGTTTGAAAATTTTCAAAAATCTAAGGAATATCATTAAAATTTTTTCTTCCAAAATAAACTGGGCTTATGAAGGTGATAAAATAGACAACTTAGGACATACAGGTTTTAGAAATAAAGTTGATTTAAGTTTTTTTTTAAAAATTACTCAAAGTTAATCATCCCAATAGCTGATACAAGATATTTGAATCTCTGTTCATCAAAAGCTTTAGTGAACAAATCAGCATATTGTTCATTTGTGTTAACTTTGACTAATTTGATTAATCCCTTCTCAAAATTATCTCTAATCAAATGATACCTGATGTTGATGTGTTTGGTCCTAGAGTGCTGCATAGGATTCTCTGTAATGGAGATAGCACTGTTGTTGTCTATGTGGATGGGAGTCTCTTTGAAGTTGAATCCATAGTCCAACATCTAATTCTGAATCCAAAGCACTTGAGCACAACGACTTGCAGCAGCAATGTATTCAACCTCAGCAGTTGATGCAGAGACACAAGATTGTTTCTTGCATTGCCATGAGACAATCCTTCCACCAAGGAATTGACATCCCCCAGATGTAGACTTTGCAGTCATGTTGCAACCACCATAGTCACTATCTATATAAGCATACAGATTAAAGTCAGAACTCTTTGGATACCAAAGGTCAAGCTTGGGAGCACCTTTGAGATATCTAAGAATCCTCTTGACAGCAACCAGGTGTGACATCTTAGGGTTGGCTTGATGTCTTACACAAATGCATGTGGAAAACATGATATCAGGCCTGCTGGCTGTTAGGTACATAAGAGATCAATCATAGCCCTATAAAGATGTTCATCCACACACTCCCCCTCAAGATCAGTCCTAGGGAGTGGTTTCTGGCTATGGGTGTCTTAGCAACCTTACATTCAGTCATGTTGAATCTTGTAAGTATGTCTTGTACATACTTTGACTGACTTATGAAGATGCCATTGTCAACTTGCTTCACTTGAATTCCTAGAAAGAAATTTAGTTCCCCCATGGCACTCATTTCAAGTATGTTCTTCATCAGCCTCTTAAAGTCTTCGCAGAGCTTTGGATTAGTTGACCCAAAGATAATGTCATCCACATACACTTGAACCAACATTAAAGTCATTCCCTATCCCTTTGATGAAGAGAGTTCCATCTATAGTACCCCTCTTGTAACCATGTTGACAGAGATACTGAGATAGTGTTTCATACCACTTCCTTGGAGCTTGGTGCAACCTATAAAGAGCTTTATCAAGCTTGCAGACATAATCAGGATGATCTGGGTCTGCAAAGCCAGGTGGTTGTTTGACAACACCTCTTCATCAATCACCCCATACAAAAAAGCACACTTGACATCAAGTTTAGACCTTGAAATCCTTGGATGCACAAAAGCCAGGAATATTCTTACAGCTTCAAGTCTTGCCACAGGAGCAAAAACATCTGTGTAATCAATTCCCTCTTCTTTTGTGTACCTTTGAACAACTAGTCTTGCCTTGTTCTTGATGACAAGTCCTCTATCATCCTTTTAGTTCTTAAAAACCCATTTGGTTCCTATGACAGTCTTCCCTTGAGGAAAAGGATATAGGTTCCAAAGCTTCTGTCTTCTGATTTGAAGTAGCTCTTCTTGCATAGCTTCAACCCAGCTTCCATCCTTCAAGCCTCATCAACTTTCTTTGGCTCAATCTGGGACAAGAAACAAGAGTGCAGACAAACATTTTGGTCATGGTTTGTCCTCTTGTTCTTACCCCAGTCTCAATATTTCCAATGTTGTTTGTGGTGGGGTGTGACTTGTGGATCTTTAGTTGACGGATCACAGTAAGTTGATTGGATAGATCCAAATTAGAGAAATTTAGATCTGGCAATGGAGTGTCACCCACCACATCAGCACACTTATCAAGTGAGACTTGATCTAATGAATGTGTGACATCATTTATGTTGTCTTCTATGGAGTGGTTATCAGCATCAAGACATTCTTGATCACTATCACCACCTCCATTTCCTCCTACATTTAAAGCTCTTTCACCTGAGTTTTGAACCTCTGAGCTGGAATTTGAAGGCACCTCAGATGTATCAGCTAAATTGTCATGTTTGTACTGATAGGATCTTCATTTGCAGGGTTAGTCACCAAAGGAGCTGAAGTAGTAACCTTGCTTGGTCTTCTCAGCTCAAATCTTGGGTCTGGATCTCCTGTTGATATATTATTTGTAGATCCTAAAACATTCTCACAAGACTTGTTAAAACAGGTGGTAACTAAGTCAAGATCAAATAGCCAATCCGGACCAGAACCTTTCACACTAGGAGTGTGCTCATTGAAGGTCACATTGGCTGTCTCCTCAACTACTCTAGTTCTAAGATTGTATACTCTATAAGCCTTAGCTTAGGAAGAATATCCAATAAAGTGTCCATCATCTGACTTCTCATCAAATTTGGCTACTTGATCTTTGGTATTCAAGATGGTGCAAGGACATCCAAATGACCTGAGGAAACCAATAAATGGTCTCCTTTTATGCCACAGCTCATAAGGAGTCTTACCATGAGTCTTAACCACTAAAACTCTGTTCTGCATATAGCAGGCTGTGTTAACTGCCTCTGCCCAGAAGGTGATGGGCATTTAGAGTCAGACAACATGGTTCTGCAGCTTCAATAAGTGTTCTGTTTCTCCTCTCAGCAACACCATTTTGCTGAGGAGTCCTGGGAGCACTATATTGTCTTGTAATACCCTTTTCATCACAAAATGTATCAAGGATTTGGTTCTTAAATTCTATTCCTTGATCACATCTTATGGTTTTGAACCTTGTGATCAGATTGATTCTCAATTTTTAGAATGAAGTTCTTCAAGATCTCAGGGGTCTCATCCTTAGTTCTAAGGAAAAAAACCAAGTGAATCTTATGAAATCATCTGTGATCACTAAGTAGTAAGAGGTCCTTCCTAAACTCATTACACTGGTGGGGCCAAACAAATCCATATGTAATAGGTGTAGGGGAGTAGTGATGGAGTTTATTTCTTTTGGCTTGTGAGACACTTTGTGTTGCTTCCCTTTCAGGCATGCAACACAGTGGTCATCACTTGTAAACTCTTTCTTTGGCATTCCATTTACCAAATCATTCTTAATCAATTTATTCATGTTCTTAAAGTTTACATGGCACATTCTTTATGCCAAAGAAAAGACTCATCACTATTTGCTTTAGACAGAAAGCAAGAAACTTCTCCTAAGGGAGATGTTTCATGTAAATCCATCTTGTACATGTTCCCTCTCCTGGGGGCTCTGAGCAGGATATGCTCTTTTGGAATGGCCACCCTGGGCTTGAGAACAATGCACTCATGCTTAGTGAAGAGCATATGGTGTTTCTGGTCACAAAATTAGGATACACTCAGAAGATTGTATCCAAGCTCCTTGACAAAGTTTACCTTCTCAATGTTGAGCTTACCATTTGTGACCCTGCCCCTTCCAGAAATGTAACCACCAGAATCCCCTACAAAAGCAACTGGTCCTCCATCAATTTTCTCATAAGTTTGAAGTAGAGAACCATTACAGTCATGTGCCTGGAACAGCCACTATCAATAATCCAAACATTCTTCTTGGTCTTTAGTTGTTCCTGCACAAAAAGAGGTGATTAGTTACACTTAGAAACCTAATCCTCATTGGTCTTGGGCTTATTAAAATGAGTTGAAGACAATGTAAAAGTAAGTGCTCCTATATTCAAGCTTTGAGGATCATTTGCTGTTGTTGATGAAGAACTTTTAGTCATATGGTCTTCCTTCATCTTCCACACCATCTTTGGAAGATTGGGCCTGACCTTCAAAGCTTCAGAAGTTTTGACAAATTTGGAAATCTTGGAGACTGGACCTTCAGAAGATCTTGCTTTCACTGCAGCTAGCTTCAGTACTTCGAAGCATTCCTTTTTTCCGAGACCAACTTTTCTTCTGAAGGCAATTTTTCACTTGTCTTCTTCTTTATTTTGGAGCTTCCGAAGGAAACAGATTTTCCTTCTGAAGCTTTTGTTCCTTCTTCTTCTCAGAAATGTTCTTCTTGGTCATGTGGATAGTACTTAAGGATTGTACTTGCAATCCTTAGCCAGATGAGAAGTACTACCACACATGACACAGTTGAGTTCCTTCCTTCTAAGAGTCTTCTTTTGAGAGCATGACTGAGTTTGATCACTTTCCTTCTCCATCTTCATCTTTGCAGATGATGCAACAATCTTCTTAGGGAGAGACTTGCTCTTGGAGTTGGATGGTTCAGGCTGTGTAGCAGTGGTACACAGCTGGTCAATCTTCTTCTTCTTGCTGGAATGATTTGGAACTAAACTAGAACTCCTGGTACTAGAGTTTATAGTTAAGTCTTCAGTCTTTACCACTTCAAAACCTGCATAAATGAACACTTGTTTCTGCTTTGAGTCAAAAGTGGCTTTGATTTCTTGAGCCTTCTTTGATCTTCTCTTAGCTCTTCTAATCAAGTCTTTCTCTTTGACTTGGTCATTCCAGACTTTTTCCTCTCCTCAGGAGAATAGTGACCCTTCTTAGGATGATCTTCTTCACTCTTCTCAGAGTCATTCTTCACTATCTCCTCTTCATCCTCTTCAACAATAGGGTCTATGAGGGGAAGCTCATCTTCACAAGTTCCACACCTTGGAGATCTTACAGACAATAGAGTGTGTAGAGGAGCTATCTCAGTAGATCCTAGTCCCTGCTTATTCTGATAACAAACTTTTGCATGTAGGGATGAGGATATTATGTTCTTGAAGGTCTCTTCTTCAAGAACACATTTTTTTACCCTGGCTTTGCTGTTCACAAGCTCAGCCTGGCATTCAGTTAACTTTGAGATGAGATCTTTGATTTGAGTCCTGTAGTTGGTGTGCTCATGTTTAGAGTTGAAATGGTTTTCTCTAGATCTTCTATCTTAAGTTTATAATCATTTTCAGCTCTTTTAAAGTCAGCTTTTAAGATATTTAAGGACTCAAGATCAGATCTCATCTCTATGTTATAGGACCTGTATCTATTAACTTTAGCAATGCATTCAGGAGTACAAAGATGTTTCAATACCTTGGCTTCATCATGGTCTACCATTAGTGATTGGTTTGGAGAAGCATCCTCAACCTGAAAGCTCTAGTCAAAGCCTCCTTCTTCAATAGCAACTGCAGCTTGCTGTCTTGGCTTCTCATTCTGGTGAGCTCCTTCAGTGTAGTTTGGCCTGGATTGTGCTTGGCCACCATTTGACTTTGGTGCCTAGCATTTTCTGACAGAGTGTCCCATTTGGTTACACTTGTAACGCTTCACCTTGCTTTTGTCCAGCCCAAACTTTCCACTGGCTGCATTGCTGGGAAACCTTCTCCCAGTCCTATTGTAGAACTTTTGGGCTCTATGAGTGAGTAGAACCATCTGCTGGACTATTTCCATATATTCCAGATCATCTGGATGGATACAGTCCAGGTCTTCAAGAGTGAAGAGAAAGTTGCCTGAACTTTCATCAGAAGACACAAAAGCTTATGAAGAACTTGTCTCCTGGAATGAGCTTCCAGGGATGTAGCCTTCCCTTGGTGTCTCCGAAAAGGTAATGAAAGGACCCTTTTATGATTTGTCCGGGTAGCAGATGAGATGGTACTGTGGTTCTCTGCAATCCCTTTAAACCACATGAAGGGCTGAACTCTGATGAGTGTTGGAGTTACCAGATGAGTTCTGCATGTTCATCTCCATCTGGTATCCACTGAGTATTCCATATAACTTAGTGAGAGTAAGAGCCTTAAGATTTTCAGTCCTCTTAATGACCACACAGTAGTGTGTCCATTGTCTAGGAAGAGAGGACATGAACTTCCTAACAATATCTCTATTCTCAATGGTTACCCCAACATCAGCTAGAGTATCCACAATCTCAACGTACCTGAAGTACTATTGAGTCATGGTTTCACCTATCTTGAAGGTGAAATTTTCAAACTGCTGCTTCAAGAGGTCCTTTTTGTTCTCTTTAGCTTCATTGGACCCCTCATACATCAGCTTCAGTGCATCCCATAGCTGTTTGGTGGTCTTGCACTTCTTGAAACCTCTATAGATGGGTTAGAAAGAGCAGTTTGAAGGGCTATCATAGCTTTCTGATCAACATCAATTTTCTTCCAATCTTCTTCAGAAAAATCATCCCTTTCCTTTGGTATCATACCACCACCAGTAGCAGCTGAAGTGGTGTATGGTACATAAGGTCTATTGACAACAGACTCTCACATCCTAGAATCTTGAGACTTGATGAAGCCTTCCATTCTTTGGCACCAAGTATCAAAATACTCAAGAGTGATTAGTGGGGACTTTGTCATAGTTCCAGTTTCCATATCAGCCTTTGAGATAGCTGCCAATTGAAAAGTTAAATGAAGTGTGAAATCAAGAGGATTTAAGATGGTGAGATCTTACAATCAAGAGCCTGGAAAGCTCGGATACCAATTACAGGATCGGGTAAGGGTGTTAACTACAATTAGTTTCACAAGAGGAGTGATCTTAGATACTTAACAGTTCAAATAGGGAACAAGATACTTTGAAGATACAAAGACACAGTAACAATAAGACAGAACTTAGAACAATAACACAAGTACTAGATTCAAGGATGTTGTATATTATCTCAAGTTCTATTACAAGTGTTCAAAGCATAATCTAAAATACAAGGACTTGAGACTCTTTTATACTACAACCTACAACAGTCAATACTTGGAAGGACAGTTGAAATTGACTGATCTAGACAACAAGATCAATCTGGAGTCAAAAGGCAGATTGCCTTTTGACTAGTGACTATGACATGCCATAGCTCGCTGACTTTTCCTATTATAAAAAAAGTCTAAAGGAACAAAAGAAGAAAATTACAGACAAAGACTTTATATACTATTCACTAAAGCATGGAAGTTTCACCAACTCATACAAGTTGGTGAGTTATCAACGTTGCAGCAAAAAGTTGGTTAGCTTTATCAAAAGTAGATCAGATAAAGCATCTTTTCTCTGTCTTCCGAAGAAATAAGTCTTCACAGCAAAATGGCTTCGAAAGACTTCATCTTTGGCTTCAGAAGAACTTGGCCTCTGGCTGTGGATGTTTTTACACTTGGAATATTTTCTATTAAGTGTAAAGCTTTCGAAGTAATTTCTGCTGAACTTTTGGCTTCAGAAGACTTTACACTTAGAGTTTTAGAGAATGTAAAGCTTCCACAGCAAGTTCATCTTTGTTCCTTAGTGCATGTTGGAAGATCTTTGGTTGCATCAGCCTCATAATCTTCAGATAGATTCCTACAAGAAGAACACAAGTGCTATCGAAAGCTACTGAAGCGCTGAACAAATCAGCAGCTAATGCAACAGCCGAAAGTACTAGACAAGAGGCTTCTTCAGCAGATGAATCCTCACATAAAATGGTGGTTTACACAAGAGGAATCCATACAATGGAAGATCACATGGAAAGGCATGGAGTGACTCTTGAAGCTAAACCAGCCCAACTTCATAAACAACAAAAAGACACACTTGAGTCTGAACTTAGAAAATCATCTGAGGTGATATTTGGTCAACGGGATATTAAAGCTGAAACCCCAGTTAACTTTGAGGTGAATGTAGAAATAGATGGCCCAGAAGTTAGTAAGAATGTTGAGAGAGCTCAGACAACTTCTGATGATCCCAAGTCAGCTTGTGAGGCATCAGGTGTAACCACTAGATCTTCAGCAGTCAGACCTACTGCAATCTCTACCTCTAACAAAGGTAAGAAACCTATGACTGTTGAAGAAGAAGTTAAGATAGAGTCACGGGAAAGGAAGGCCAGATTTGTAATGACTAATAAGGTGGAGCTCTTCCCACACAAGGTTGAAGAAGATATTATAGAACTGAAGGCAGGCAGGGCTCAAGAATTTTCTATTAAGAAGAACATCATTGCCTTGATCACAAGTGTAAAGGAATCAAGAGCTGCAAGAACTGCAATGAGAGAACTTAACTTTGGTGGTGAACCAAGTAGAACAACACCAAAAGCTCCACCTAAACTAAAGGCCAAAGTTGTTAAAAGAGTGTCATCGAAGTTATCTAGGCCAACCGCCAAAAGCACTCAAAGGACAACCACTCAGCAAGCTTCAATAACCATAACTTCTAAATCCAAACTTATGGTCTCCACTTAGAAGAGAGAGATGAAAGATCAAGAGAAATGTCTCCTAACAGCTCAACTTGAGTTGAAAGGATTCAATTTCATTGAGGTTCATGAAATGGAGCATTGCTGAGATGAAATCCAAACTAATAGCTGCAACTCATGCTGAGATGGAGAAATTAGCTAAGTTAGATAGAAAAAAAAAGGCTGAATCAGAGAGGAAGTAAGTAGAAAAGGTTTAACAAGAGTTTAGGGATAAGTAACAAATGAAGATGTTTCTCAAGTACTATGATTTCTCTGGTAAACAAGTAGGATCAATGAGTATGTCAACTCTTAATCTAACTATCAGAGGAATCAAACAAAAGGTTGCGGGTGGAGAGCTGCCAAAGTTTGAAGAAGCTAAGGAGCAATGGGAAAGACAGTAGGGCAGAACAAAGAAAACTGCTCAAAGGTCTTCCCATCTTCCGATTGAGCATCTAGCATCCGCTGATTCTAAATCAAAAACCTCTGATGACAATCAGCTAATCTCCTTAATCCTTGCAAAGAAGAAGATAACACCTAAAAGAGTTGTAAAGGCAAGGGTTGTTGACCCAGAAGTTGAGGAGAAAATAATCAAAGGAACCAAGGTCTTGGAAGTTGGGTACATATCTTAGATGAAGAAATTTGTTGTCAAGAGGGCAAATGGAGAGATCATGTACTATGATCATGAAAATGAAGTACTTGATCTGCCCCTTGACATTCTAAAGCAAATTGCTGAGTACTTCAGTATCTTTGGATGTAAGAATGAGAAGTCTAAAGTGCTGCTGCAAAATGTATTGTCTTTAGTTAAAGCTGATGTTGGTGAAGAGATCCTAGAAACTCCACTATCAGCTTATGATCCAATAATAGAGTAGGAATATGATCAGAAGAAAAATACCTACTTTATAACAAAATCAGCAGCTGGAAAAGTAGCTTACTCAAGAAACCAACTAGTATGCTTCAAAAGGTTTGAGATAGTTGACTTAACCAGATTGAGACTAAGGAATCCAAGCAATGATTTAAGGCAAGGGAAGTAGAGAAGGTGCTGATGAGGATTTACAAATCTTATCTAGAAAGATCAAGGAAGGCTTCAGAACGAAGAAAGAAAAAGCAAGAGTCTGAAGCTGCTGAGAGCACCCCATCTGCCAAACCTACCCCCAGCACTCAAGCACAATCACCTCCTACCACTTTTCAACCTACTCAAACTACTAAGCATGGTTCACTAATAGTCCAACAAGTTCCTGAAATAGCTGAATCTCATTCCTAAAGTTTCTAATGATTTAGCAGATGAAGTGATCATCACCACTGCTGCTAAAAGAGTAAGATATGGCTTAGATCGTCAAGAGCAAGAAAAAGAACTCTTAAAATCTAAGGAAGATGAAGACTTAGAAGGTGATGTACAACCATTATTAAATGGGGGTATGACTTGTAAGGTGAGAGATTATTCATTAAAATAAAGAACAATCAAAGTCTTTCTTTTCTGTCTGAGCTGGAAGTTTTAAATCTCAGCCTTCAATAGTTAAAGAAGATGTTCACTTTAATCTTAGAATATGAAGGCATGATAGACAAGTACAAATCCATGGTCGCCATTCTGAGGATAAAGTTTGAAAACAAGGCTGAACAAGGAGAAGACAAAGAAGAAGTAATGTTCTGCATGTGACTCCTTGAGCATTCATGACCCAGTTATACATTAGAGCTACAATTCCTCAACCAATACTTTATGTCTGACTTATGCTAGTACCAGCAATGTTGAAGTCAAAGAATATGATCTATTCAGACTATCTCGGCACAACATGAAAAACTTGGTCAATCTACCTCTTGAAAACCCCTCAAGAGATAGAAAAGGATACATGCATGAACTACTGCTAACCAGGATGCTAGAAGGATGCAGATAGAGTTTTGGTAGCATCATCCTAGGGGGAATTTATTGATCTATGAAGAGGATGAAGCTACCAAAAACTCAAAAATTCAGCACCGACTACCAACTGCTGATTTCTACCAAGTGCTAAATCAACTGCCGAATCACATATGCTGAATGACTACCGATCAGCATATGCTGTACAACTGCCAGTCAGTACTTAACTGATGAGCTATTGATCGACTGACGCTGATCAAATGCTCCTGATTAGCACTGAACTCCATGAGCTGCTGATCAATTGTTACACAAGACAAGACAATCTGTGCTGACGGCTATTATGTTCTGCCTTTTAGAGACAACGTAGTACTAAAGTTGTCTAGCTCTGATGTGCTGATTGTCTGTGTTGTTATACATTCTGAACATAGAATAGTTTATTCTTATTATTTACATTTCATAGTATAAAGTCCTCACACTTGTATAGTAGAGGCAAGCTTTGTTAAGCCACTTGTGTATTTGATGAATATTACCTCTTTGTACTTATTTTGATTAATAAAGTGAATACTTTGAAAGAAAACTTATGTCTTATTATTACTCAATTATTTGTGTTGTGTTTGTAAGTTGTTAACTTAGATTCTAGATTTGTTAACTTCTGACCATATAGAAAAGTTTTGTTAATCCATAAACCCATCCAACAATGCTTCATCATAGTTATTCATTAATCATAAGAATAATTTGGCTCCCCTTCAATCAATGATCTAATGTATGAACACACTTGATCTCTCATTGCAGGACCGGTGAAGGTTGGTCAATGCAATAGTTTCACAAGGATGGAGAGATATGCAACACTAAACAGATCAAATAGGGAACCGGTTTAGATGAGACCAAAGATACAAGTAAAGAACAAGAACAAAGAACACTCAAATATGGTTTTCAATAATGATGTATATTTCTCTCAAGTTCTTACAAGTGTTACAAAGCATATTTCAAAATACATGTACTTGAGACACTTTATACTACATCCCACAACCGACCATACTTTAAAGGCCAGCTGAAAACACTAATCTAGACAACAAGATCAATGTAGAGTCAAAAGACAGATTGCCTTTTGACTTGTGACTATGACATGCCATAGCTCACATCCTAATTTATTACAAAAAGGATAAAAGGTACAAAAGTAAAAAGTTACAAACCATTGACCATAATCAACAGTTGACAAAAGCATGAACCTTTTCACCAACTTATCTAAGTTGGTGAGTCTTCAGAGTGGCAACGAAAAGTTGTGCAGCTTTAGCCAAAAGGTGATCAGAGAAAGCATGTCTTCTATGTCTTCGGAAGAAATCAATCTTTGGCATCTGAAGACTTTGTCTTTGATGCTTCGGAAGACTTCATCTTTGGCTTCGAAATATTTTTCATTTGGTTTCGGAAGATTTTACACTTCGCTAATTTCCTTTGAGTGGTGTAAAACTTCCAAAGTAACTTTACTTTATACTTTATGCATGCATGCTGAGAGCTCTTTGGATGCTTTGGTTGCATCAGCCTTTAAGTTTAAACCTTACACTCATACACACTCCAGAGTTCTAACTAAAAATAATACTTAAGTACCACATGCACTCCTTATCGCTAATATCATATAATAGTGACATCTAACAATCGTAACAAACTTTTGTCCTTCTCTCTTTTCTTAGTTATTTAAGCAAGTTCATATGAACTTGTTTTGAGCCTATTGCATAAATCAAAGCTTCATATATCGTCATTTTATGAAATCTCATGTTTTAATTTATATTCTATTTCAAATCATAGAGATAACTAAAGTTTGAGAGTTGGGATTTATTGTAATATTTAAATAATGAATGGGTCGACTACTTTAAAATAATCTTATTGACTAATGTTTTTATTTTGTCTTTTACTTTTGTATTAATATGATATGTTTTGACAAAAAATTAGCAAGTATAATTTTATATTCAAATTTGTATATGAGATGGTGTGGTTGTAAAATTTATTTAACAAATACGATAACAAAAATAAATAAATGACACAGTTGTTTAAGAGTAAAGCCCTTAATCCCTACAGATCTCTGGCATAAAACATTGGGAGGTAACTAACCATCGCCTGCCTCTTGTTCTTCTTATTGATTGCAATGAAAGTACAACTCGAGAGCCATAGCTGATCGATTCTACGTGTTACAGAGAAAATTGTGAGTGTGAGTTGTGTGTTCTACATCCATTGCTGCGCCTCTATTTATAATAAAAATAAAATATCCAACTCCCAATATTTCTAAGGATTACACAATTTGTACTCCTGACCATTAAAAGACTTTTTCTGCATGTTTTCAACAGCTCGAGTCCAATTCTTTAGGCTTAACTCAGTAATAGTGAGTCACATGTGCATATGTCTGATGTGTGTTAAGTTATATATATTTTTAATAAGGATTTTTCATACAATCGAGTTTTAATTTAAGAAACAAATATCACTCTTAAACCAACTACACATAATAGGCAAGTGCACATATCGTATAGTAGTATAATTTTAGGCAAGAACCAAGTATCGATCCGTGGACAAAATGGCTCCTAATACTGAATCATCATCACTATTTAACCGATCAATTGAGTTTGAGTTTGTGAATATTAAAATTAAGTAAAGTAATTAGCAAATTAAACTAACAAAGCAAGAAAATAAAGATGAAGATACATAATAAATAAAAGATACCACTTGGATTTCGACTCCACTTAGCATAGAAATAACAACTAGCATAAAGTCAAGGTGAGATCATTTTTTACACATAATATATGGAGGTAGCTTAAACCCCCGTTAAGGGTATTTAAACATATAATTCTTGGAAACTTAGAATGATAAACACATAATAGCCACCTAAAGTCATGCAATGAGAAATGAATGATATAATTATGTTAATATGAAGGTGATTAAATTCATGTCAGGATTATCTAACTCCACAATCTTTGGAAAGTTACACATAGCATATGATAAACCACCTCCACTTGTGTAAATAGACAAACACTACAATTACCCTTCAACTCATAAACATCATATCACGTTGCAAAACAACTCATACTAATGACAAGAGATTCTACATACACCAGGTTTTCTCAAACATAAGCATAAGGATGCACATTTGACCTGTTTATTAAACCTTCAACCTTCATTCATATTTCTAGTCAATGTCATAAGATTACATACAAAGATGCAATTATATGCATAAGTCTTGTAAGAACATGAAGTTTTTCAATGTAACATGCTTACAACACCCACAAGGTTAAACATTTCATCAAACTAGAACAAGTTCACATAATAATTGAAGAATAATCAAGTTTCATCATGACATTAACATAAACAACACCAAGAATCATGTATAAGTTGTTAAATCATACTAAGTTTCATCTAATCCAAGTGATGATAAAAGTTTAGCCCATGAGACTTACAAAAATCACACCCAAACTTAAGAAAATAGAAGAACTCAAAGTAGATCTAGAGGAATTCAAGCCAAATCAAGTGGAAATGGGTTGGATGATGTTAGTCCCTTCTTGAAATTGCTCGATCTTTAATCTTAGCCTTGAATCTTCAAAGATTTGACCAAAATCACCTAAGAGGTTTGAGAGAACTAGGGTTTTGTGTAAAAATGAATAATTTCTCAAATAGGAGAGAATTGGGTATATATCTCAATTTCAGCTCGAACATGACCATATTCATAAGTGACATGGCATGTTCAGCATCAGCTCAACAAAAAATTAATTTTAGCTTTTCACATGGGTATGTGGTCTGAACATGGGCATGTCAGGAATTTTTTTTCCTTAAAGCTTTTCCAAATCTCGTGTTTTTCCATAAAAATCATCAACCTCCCTTTGGGAGCCTAAAACGTTCAATATAAACATAAATAAGTGTCTAATTGAATGATTAACTACCAAAAATGCACAAAATGGGATGAATACACATTATTTGTATGTGTAATTATTAACATATCAAGGTCAAAGCCACAAAGGAACAATAAGTCGGTTAGTAACAAATGAATTCAAGATAACAAACTTACTCAGGACCAAGATACTAGATCATAAAATTCACCCGTAACATAATATATAAAATCTTGTTGGTCGGGTCATAAATATACATGATTTTTGGTTGATTAATAGTCACAATGTGATCTATAATATCATGGAAACTTGTACATTGATTATGTTATGTTATTATGGGTTATAACGAAGAAAAACAAAGCAAAAGTGCAAAATCAGCAACTTGAAGCATTGGTCAACCCCATCACGGTTGGTCAATGCTACATGTGAAGCCAGAAGAAGAATTTCAGCAAGTTAGGGCGTTGGTCAACTCTACCTAGTGTTGGTCAATGCCGGGTTTGACGTTTTGACGGTTTTTTTACCCCCTTTTAAGCAGTTTTTGGGTTTCATTTCAAGGGGGAACATTGGGGAACTCTTTGAGGGTGATTTTAGGATGAAGAAACCTAAAAGAATCATTGAAGATTTGATTATTATCACTCGATAATCAAATTTTGGATAGATTCTACACATTAATTGTTTGTTCTTATCACTCTAAACATAGATGGCTAAACATTTTGTAATCACATCTGGATTAAGGGTTTGTTCTCATCACTGAGTAATAGTGAGTCATATGTGAGAATAAGTCAAGCCAAAAAGAATAATAGTTGGTTATAATAAATAAATTCAAATACCAAACTTACTCAGAATCCAAGATATTAGAGGTAATTGACCTAGACACTTGCCATTGTTCTGTGATAAGACATGGCGGAAGGTAATACAACTCACAAACAGTCAGCTTTGGTTCGAAATGCTAAGTAACTCGATATTAAGCTAGCTACCTATGGTATACCTTTGTTACTTTTACCAAGCAAACACTCAAACATATTTACTGATTTACACCCGTGAACTCACCAACCTTGTGTTGACACACTTTAGCATGTCTTCTTAAGTTTGCTGGCACGCCTAAGGCTAGGGTTGCATAATTGAGGCTCATGCATCATCATTATCATTTAAAAGCAAGTTCATTTACATTTACTACTTTTCATTGGGTGCTTTTTTTGCGCATTTAGTAGTTATGGATTTACAAACATTTATGCTTCCGCATTGATTACATTGAAAACTGTGTTTTACTCTGATTTAAGGTCAAACGCTTATTTTAAACCACATGTAGTGTTGTTTGATATGACTGTGTCTCCTGGTTTGTCACGCGCCTCGCGATAAAACTTCGCCGATGGATTTTGAGGGTGTGACATGATCTTTATCCTATTAGTGAATTGTTGAAGTAGTGACCACTATACTATTAAAGAAAAGTTGAAGGGTGATCGCTACCTGGCTTAGTGGGCACGTGAAAGGGTGATCGCTACCCGCTTAGTGGGCATGTGAAATGTTGATCATCACCCGATTAACGAGAAGATGTAAAAGTCTTCATTACCTTACTTAATGAAAGTTGAATGGTGAAATAAACTCTTGATGGATACTAATTAGTGAATGTAAGAAGATTGTAAGGTCCTAAAAAGGATCTTTAAATAACTGATATCAATGACACATGTAGGATAGGTGAAATCTAAACTGCGTATATGATTCAAGAACAAAGATGAAAACACATCCAAAACAATTTGTATATTACTCAAGGTTTGCTTCTTGGTTATAATGATGGTTGTCTAACAGAAAAACCGAATCCACAACTAGCAAACTCTTGTATCATGTGTTTTGGCTTCTAAACATTTTATGTATTACCCACGCAAGTAATCGGCCCAACACCACTATATCAATTATTAAAAGTATTCATGTATACCAACATCTATGTGATATGTACCCTTCTGATATGGTTCATACAATCAATCTATAGGCTGATGCCATCAAACAGTCTTCAAAAGTTTATAGTTAGATGGTAATCATCACTACTAGCAAACATGTTCGTCTATAAAATCTCAGTAACAATTATTGTTGTGACAACCGGAAATTCCAGGTCAACTTTCATCTATATACTAATCGCTCTTACATGAAACACGTGCATAATTTGGTTTATTAGGTTATCTCATGCATAGCATAGCCCATTCATCACACAACATGAAATGGTAATATAGATATATGGGTCACACACGGTCTAACTCGACTTTCGGAGGGTGAAAATTATCAAAAATGAAAGAATGACACAATTTTGTTTTATTTTTCTAAAAAAAGAAAAAAATGTTTGGGTGCAATAAATATTATTAAACACATATCTGTGTATGTTTAATACTAACTGGGAATTCTAACTCATACGTTCGAAATCTATCACGACATATTTTATTACCAAAAATTAGTAGGATGTACCAAAAAATTAAATAAATAATAATAAATAATACTTAGTATACCAAAAGATACCAATCCAAATATACATATACATATATAGACACACATATATATACATATACCTATATATACCACAATATACGTATGTATATGCATATACATACGATATATATATTATATATATATATATATATATATATATATATATGTTAATAGCACTAGAACACTAACTAAAAACAAAATACACATAATTTTGACAATCCATACTTACACACCACCTTCAACGAACACCCCATCCCTTTTGGATGTTCAGCAGCCATCGGCATCATTTTTATCACCCATTGTTCCTATGCACTCCTATCTAGTCACCTCTTGTCACCCATGCTTTGTTAGTCCAATGAATATTAACCAACACAACTTTCAATACTCTTTGACTTTAAATTATAGAGCAATCCTTTCATTCAAACACACTTCAAAAAATATTATATTCACTCCTATTCCCTGCGGGCTCACAACAACCACCCCATTCACATTCCATCCATATTTTGTTAAGTGTTTTAGTTGTTTTGCTAGTTACTACCAAGTGGTTTTCAAGATTTCAAACTCAAGAGTCATTATATCCTATCTCAAACCTCCTCCTTTCTTGCTTTAAGTAAGTATTAATCTCCTAAGAACTTATTATTATTTTTATATTACAAGATGATTGTGTAGAAATAATTCACCCAACAAATGTTAGTTTGTTTAAAACTTAAGAAATAATTAATGTTAGCACATAAACAACATAATTATCTGAAAATACATGGTTTGTCTAAAGAGATTTTTTTTTTGAAGAGTTCCATGATGTGTTTAATATATTTTGCTAGTAAGTTTTGATAAAACGAACATATTTAAGTTGGTTAATCTTAAAAAAAATCCAAGAACATGCAAGTATTGAGACATATATATAAGGTATCTTACTATAATGATAATTAGTAAATTTAATGACCTAGAATCAAGAAAATTTGTCACATGACTTTATATAATTATGTTATATGAAGATAAAAAACACTAAGATATATTTACATAATTTTATGGATTTTTATGAGTATTTATTAGTATTATATATATATATATATATATATATATATATATATATATATATATATATATATATACACCGCGCGCATAATATATGTAAATATATATACACAAGCTATTTTTAGTAATCATGTTTTCTGTTTTATAAAGATTTTTCTTTTGGCAAAAATACCAAATCTTTCAATATAATTCCAAGTCTATATGGTGTACAATCTTATCAAATAAAGGTCAATATATTAGTGCATTTAATTCTTGCAGTCCACTTTTGAAATACATCTTATTATTCACGTGAGCTTCTGTTAACTCCGGTACATGAATTTTAATGATAAGATAAGTCCATGTCTTCATTTTGAGCAACCAATTTTGAAACTATTATTTCAGTAGTTAGTAACATCATAAATGAATCACATCTAAAATTTTAAATAAAAAATAAACTAAAAAATTCAAACTAATTTTACGTTTATAATTTAACATACTAACATGATTAATAAATCATAAATATTTATCATTTTAACTCGTATATTATTTTCACATAAGTGTAAGACGTGTTTCATGGTGTATTTCTCTAAGTAAATCTAAAATTATATATACATAATTAGATATTGCTTGAGTCGAATTATGACTCAGGTTGCTATGAATACTTATATTGTACACTCGAACAAAACTTCATGCGAGATAATAGAAAGAAATTTGATGTTTGCTTAACATCTTTAATTATATAGTATCCAAATTTTGGGAAATTGAGAACATATCACCAAAGGTTCGTCGAGTCCAAACGTTCAGGAATAAAAAGTAATTTTAGACTAATTGGGTGAGAATTTAATACATGACCAACTTCCATAAAGATCTTATATTTAGACCTTAGATGACATAAATGATTTAGGGCACGAATAGGCCGAAGTACATAAATGGTTTTTGCTACACAAACCGTTGCTTGATTTACTACTATACGTATCAGGTGAGTCTTATGGCCACTTTTAAACTTTTATTTAAATATTTTGGAGGGAAGAATACATGGCAAGTTCATTTATTTGGGTACGAGTAGTAACACGACTGGTGGGATCGGCACATAACATATAGTTACATGAGTGAGGTTCATAGTCGCATCTAAGCCCCCGATATCTTCTAACCGTTAACTTTAGGTGGGCGTGAAAATTGTGAATAGATCTATTTGGGTTGACACCCCACCCGAGGTTATTCGCTTTAACTTTGATGGTAAATCAAATCGGGTGCATTATTATCCATACTCACTATAATGTGTTGCGACGAAACATTGGGCGGGACATATCAATAAAAGTCAAGTCTGGGAGCTCAGGGTAACTATAATATTCTGGTATTATTTTAATTAAAAATAGTCACATTATTATCTTGTGATCCAATTAAATAAAGTTCCGATAATATTTCTTTTCAAACCTATGAACTCACCAAAATATTATTGACTTTTTAAGCGTGTTATTCTCAGTTAATTGAAGCATCAAGTTCGTCATTTTGTGAAGTATTTCATGGAGTTTCATGCGTTCACTAGGAGTCTTTTGAAGTTTTCCCTTTATAGCCTACGTCGTAGGCCATAGCCATAAAACTCATTATAAGCAAGACAATTTACATTTTGTATTATGTGTACAACTGAAGCCTATTGTTCTAAATCATTTAGTTATCATTCAATGTAAACAATGACTGTGATCCATGAACATTACACCTTGTGTTTCCGCCTTGACGGGTGTGACACTTGTATACATTTTTGGTTTGTTCTTCAAACGGTAGTTCACTTGCGATTTGATTTCTGCTTAGACGCTTAATGTCTCCTTCTCAATACTTTGCTAAATCCATTGGATATAAGATTTATATTCCACATTTTCACATGCTATCATAGCTTCTCTAGATACCGTATCATATGCCCAAAATTAAAATCTCTTAAGGAATTCAAAAGAAGTTTGTTATGAACTAGTGTGATTTTGGCTTTCTTTGTTGGTAGCCAAATCCATATTGCAGGACCGGTTATGGTTATGCAACAGTTTTACAAATTAGAGAATATCACACTTACTAGATCAAATAGGGAACCAGACAAAGAAACAATGAACAAAAGATAAGAGCACTCAGGCAAACAAAGATTGGTTTTCAAGGATGATGTATATTGCTCATAAGTGTTTTACAACTATTACAAGGCTTAGTCCTAAGACTGGTTACATGAGACACTTTATAGTACATCCTACATCCGGCCGTACTTTGAAGGCCAACTAGAAACTAATCTAGACAACAAGATCAATGTAAAGTCAAAAGGCAGATTGCTTTTTGACAAGTGACTATCACATGCCATGGCTCACATCCTATTATATTACAAAAAGGATAAAAGTACAAGAGTAAAAGTTACAGACACAGATACCATAATGTACAGTTGACAAAAGTATGGAGATAATCACCAACTTGTATAAATTGGTGAGTCTTTCAGAGCTGGTAGCAGAAAGTTATTCAACTTTTGTCAAAAGTGTGTCGGGGACACATGTCTTCTAAGTCTTTAGAAGAAATCCGTCTTCAAGCTTTGGAAGACTTCATTTTTGGCTTTGGAAGATTTTTTGTCCTTGGTTTTGGAAGATTTGACACTTAGTAAATTTTTTTGTGCATGGTCAAATCTTCCGAAGTAACTTCCTTAACTTCAGTTACATGTTGAGAGATCTTTGGTTAAAATCAACCTCTAAGATAACTCTTACGAACTCCCATTAGGCTGATGCTACCAAAACTTGAAGAGTTCTATGAGTCTTGATTCTTTACTTGTGTATAGCCATCATCAGAATCAAAGCCATTCCTCTCTTCATTAGTTGGTCTGGATTCTTTAGGCTCTCACAATATCTTTTGATGTCCAAGAGATCATGAGCAGGGAGGCAAATATGTTCTGCAAGAAGAATACTTATGGACCTCCTTGATCTCTTATGACATACCCTCTGTTTGGTTTCGAAGAGTATACCCAAGACAAGATGGGTCTCTCAGCAGCAAGAGGCTCTATTTGTAGTGTAGTTAGTTAAGCAGCCTCTTTTGGTTCACCCTCAGGATGTTCTAACTCATCCTGAGGTGCAATGGTGGATGCCTTAGATTTCTTCTTCTTCTTTGACTTTAAGTCTCTTCTAATGGTTATCATCTTCTTCTTTCTATACTTTAATCGAGAAGGTTGATCTTGATCACCTTGTCCTTTTTTATCCTTCTCAGTTTGGTCCATCCCCTTCATAGGTTCAGAAGAAGGTTCAAGACCCTGCTATGGGTCAGAAGATGAAGCTGGCTGTGGATTAGTACTAGGTCCAAGTTATGTTGTCTGTTGGGGTTCAACCTTGATCTTAGCGTTAGGTGTAGCTTGACTTGGTTGAGAATTCAAGTCTTGAAGCTCACCCTTCTTGATTTTCTGCTTGATCACCCTTATGTGCTCATCCATTATGGATAGAGACATGGGACCAAGCCTCCTTCTAGAAAACCCAAATAGCTTTAAGAAGCTTACCATCTTTTGTCTATCCTTAGACTTCTTCTTATTAGCTTTGATGGTGGCCCTTGATCTTTGAGCTTCCTCCTTATTTTTCTCTTAGATGTTTTTTTTTTATTTGATGACTTCTTGTTCCAACTGCTTGAGATATTCAAACTCTATGTACTCATAAGATAGAGGGAGTAAAGCTGCTGCCTGGTAGAGACCTGTGGCACTCAAGTAGGTAATCATTTTGTGTTTGTCTTGTTCTCTACCTACTTGAGCTTCTTCCTTAATAGCCACATATTCTACTTCAGGCCTTTCTTGAATTATGGAGAGGACATGGGCTTTATTCAATCTCCTTTTTCTTTCTTTTTTCTTTGATCTTGAGGAGTAGAGCAGCATTATCAGCCTCATTCCTCTCTCTCTTGACACCTCAGTGTCTGTCAGTTCATTTAATTCTTCCAAGGAAAGAGAGATCAGTTCATCTATATTGTAGTTCAATTTGGTTGCCAGGTAGTTCAATCTGGCTACCCTTAACTTATCTTCTTGAGTGTTTGGCCTATGAGCAACCCTGATTGCAGCCTGCATGAAGCTAGGGGTCTCTCTTCCTCTCCCTCTTCTCCCCTTAATCTCCTCAGAAATTCAAACCTTCTTTCCTTTGTTAATCACAGGCCTGTGTGACTCAGGGAGGAGAGAGCTTTGGCGTTCTTGAGCTGGTTCTGGACTTGAGCTCTAGCTAAGGAGAGGCTGTGAGACACCTTCACCAACTGTTTTCTTACTAAGGGTAATTGATGCTGAAGGAGTAGCAGTTTCAAGGTTCACAAGGCCCATAGCTGGGCCATCAACTGAGGTTTTCACTTTAAAGCTAATCTTAGGGTCCAACTCAGTATCCAGTTGACTAACTGTTTACTTTCTAGACTTTGTCTATATAAGATTGTTCTTCTTTTGAACTCCTCAGACACCTTCATTTTGATCCTCTCAGCTAACCCGTCAGCATGTCTATTTTGGCTTGGATTGACAAGTGGTAGGTCAACCATAAGGAAGCTTTCATAGAATCTCAAGGTATGGATGTTGAAGACTTCTTGTTGACCCTGGAATCTAGAAAGCACCAGGGGTATTCTATCATTGTCATACCTCCATCCTACTATTGGATTGTCAGCAGGATGGGATAGAGGTGACATAGCCCTTAGTACAACACCCTTCTCAAATAAACTTTAAACTATGGCATCCACATTGATATGGGCTAGAGGAGGTTGTTGAGTCTGAAGAATTGCAAGTGAGGGTGGTGAATCCTCAATGTCCATACTTTGGGAAGCGCTCCTACATTCTATGGCTATGGTGACTTTCTCCCTCTTTTTGGTAGCATCACCCACTTGCACAAGTGAGCTAGAGGTTAGGTCCACTACATCCATAGGTTCTTATGGACATGGTTGAGTATGCCTGGCACACCTCTTAGCTAACTTGCCCTTGAGATCAATGATCTCAAGTTGCTGATTGAGTACCTGCCTTTGTAAGGTTACCACCTGAGATTCCTAGGTGACTAACCTTAGAGACCCGATAGGTGAAAGTTTTGTCAATTTGTTCACCTTTAGTTGCATCCTCCCCTCACCTTCATCAAAAGAATCATGGGGGAATGAGAGGACATAACCAAAGTCATCCCTCTCACCACCAGATATATTTTCTTGGTCTTTTGATTCCCCCTGCTAAATGACAGCTTCATGAAAAGTGCCAGGGAGCTGGGTTGCCGTGGTTGAAGTCTTAAGGATGTAATCACTTTCATAAGTGAGAGCTTCTTCCACATGGACCTCTTGAAATTGTTAAGAGAGGTCCACCTCAATTGTAGGTGGTTGATGTAGGCTAGACAAGGAGTTTCATGATCACTCATGTCTTCTTGAGTAGGGGACGAGAAGAGAGACTCATGATACTCACTGAATCCCATGTCCTCATCATCATAGAATTCTAGGTTGGGGATTGGTTGGTTAAGGTCTAATGGCTGGGGATGGTAACTTTCCCCTAAAGGTTGTTCATCTAAGTTTTAAGAATCAGGATGAAGGCTTGAGGCTGGGGTTATGAGCTCATCAAGCTGAGCATGAGGAACCTCAACACTGATCATAAAAGGAATGGGAGTGGTTTGCTCCTCAAGAGAAGTGGGAGTTCTTGGTTCCACTCTCTCCTGCATGGGTGAGTATATGGGGGCCTGCTCAATTTGAATAGACTACGTAGGGGTTCGTTTGGATTTTCTTTTGGTAGGTGATGGTTATTTGTGGTTGTAAAGGTGCTGAAGATGAAGAAGGTATGGGTTCAACATTGGTTGGGATTGCCAAGTTGTCACCTTGAGTAGAGAGCTCTAATATTTTTGGGACAAGGGCTGTTTCTACCCTGGAAAAACCAACAATGGTTTTCCTTATTATCTTAAAGATGCTAGGCTTCATCTGTCCCAACTTGAATGTTACCTCTTCCCCTTAACTGTGAGCCCAGTTCATAGTTGAGAATGTGCTGGACATATCTTGGGAACATGTAATATTTAAGGGAAGCTAAGTTAGAAAGTAAATTTTTATAGAGAAATTATGAATTCCTGAACTTGATCCCTTGGACCATTCCATAGACTATATGGGAGAAGTCTTTAGGAACTTGATCCCATCCTCCATGCTGATCTGATAAAGAGTGGATGCCAACATAGAGGAGGTACTTTCACTGAGGGGAGACCTTCCTTTTTCTAAAGGTCTTGACTGAGAAGTCACCTTCACAACCAATCAGCTGGAATGAGCCGTTGACTGCCTCTTTAGGAAAGGACAACTCACATTCTTTATCATCCAGCCTCAGATATTGGTTGATGGTGGCTGGAGTGATAAATAATGTCCTCCCCTGCACTATGGCAGATAGTGCCTTCTCACCGGCCAGTATGACCTCTTGGCAGGTCCTTCAAAACTCTAGCAGTTAATCTTCATATATTGGAGGATCAATGGTGAGGGCGGTGAGGTAAGATAAGCGGAAAGAAAGTTGCAGATGTCTGAGAAACCGGGGTCATTCTCAGCCGATAAAGGAGCAACCAGGTTATGTTGCCTGTGAAGGTGCATGACAAATGCTGGCTAGTTTTAGGGTTCAGGGTTGGCCATTTTCTTAAGCTTTTGTGATAGAGAGTGGAAGAATAACAAAGGTTTGTGGAGAATTAAGGGCTTGAGAATTTAGATGAAGACGAAGATGAAAGAGGGGATCCATTGTAAAGGCTATTTATATGCTTTGATATGAGACAAAATTTTTGCAAAAGATAAACTTTGAAATCCGGATGTTGATCCCACTTCTGAAAATGTGCCCAAAAGGTAGTTATATTGGAAGTTGAAAATCTTTCAAAGGTACTTTGCCTTCGAAAGTTTAAAGAAAACTTCTGAAGCAAATTGACTTCATAAGATATTTCTTAGTTTTAGAAGAATTTCTTCGGAAGAAAATGTACTTAGAGTAATTTTGCTTCCAAGACAGATTTGGTTTCGGAAGATATTAGACTTTAGAAGTTTACTGAAAGAGTAAATAAAACTTTCGAGACTAAACTACTTTTGGAAGAAAATTATGCTTCAAAACATATAAATACTTAGAAGCAATTTAAGCTTCAGAAGATGTATCAGAATTTCTTTTAAAGTTAAACTCCTTAGTAAGTAGTTATTAGTTTTGAAGACATAATTTTCTTCCGAAGTTAAATTAATGTCTTCCAAGAGAAAATATGTCTAATCTTCTTTTTATTCTAAGGAATATATACTTTGAAAAATTTCTTCCAAGATAAACAGGGGTTATGTAAGTGATAAACTATACAACATTAAAGACACACATGTTTGAAAAACAGTTTTGAAATTAATTTAAAAAAGCTACTCAAAGTTAATTATCCCAATAGCTGATACAAGATATTTAAATCTCTGCTCATTAAATGCTTTTGTGAACAGATCAGCATATTGTTCATTTGTGTTAACTTGACTAGCTTAATCAATCCTTTTTCAAAATTACATCTAATCTAATGATACTTGATGTTGATGTGCTTTATCTTTGAGTGCAACACTGGATTCTCTATGATTGAGATAGTACTATTATTGTCTATATGGATAGTAGTATTTTTGAAGTTGAATCTATAATCTAGCATCTGATTCTAAATCCAAAGCACTAGAGCATAGCAGTTGCAGCAGCAATGTATTTAGCTTTAGCAGTTGATGCAGATACACAGAATTGCTTCTTGCATTGCAATGAGACTATCCTTCCATGAAGGAATTAACATTCCCCAGATGTAGACTTTGCAGTCATGTTGCAGCCACCATAGTCACTATCTGTATAAGCATACAGATTGAAATCAGAATTCTTTGGATACTAAAGTACTAGTTTGGGAGCTACTTTAAGGTATCTAAGAATGGTACTTTGGGAGCTACTTTGAGTTATCTAAGAATCCTCTTGATAGCAACTAGGTATGACATCTTCGGTTTGGCTTTATATCTTGCACATATGCATGTGGCAAACATGATATCAGGCCTGCTGGCTGATAGGTACATAAGAGACCCAATCATAGCCCTGTAAAGATGCTTATCAACACACTCCCCCTCAAATTAGGTCCTAAGGAGTGGTTTCTATCTATGGGAGTCTTAGCAACCTTACAATCATCAGATGAATCTGGTTGGTATGTCTTACATACTTTGACTGGTTTATGAAAATGCTATTGTCAACTTGCTTCACTTGAATTTCTAGAAAGAAATTGAGTTCCCCCATAGCACTCATTTCAAACCTATTTTCTCAAACTCTTACAGAGTCTTTCATTAGTTGACCTAAAGATAAGGTCATCAACTTAAACTTGAACCAACATCAAGTCATTCCCTGTTCTTTTGATGAAGAGTGTGCTGTCAATGGTACCTCTTTTGTAACCATGTTGAACTAGGTACAGTGACAATGTCTCATACTACTTCCTTGTTGCTTGATGCAACCCATAGAGAGCTTTATCAAGCTTGCAGACATAATCAGGATGATCTGGCTCTACAAAGCCAGGTGGTTGCTTGACATACACTTCTTCATCTATCACCCATATAAAAATACACACTTGACATCAAGTTGGTAGACCTTGAAATCCTTGGATGAAGCAAAAGCAAGGAATATCCTTACAGCTTCAAGTCTTGCTACAAGAGCAAAGACATCTGTATAGTCAATTCTTTCTTCTTTAGTCTACCCTTGGACTACCAGTCTTGCCTTTTTCTTGATGTCAAGCCCTCTATCATCTTTCTTGTTCCTGAATACCCACTTGGTACCTATTGGCATCTTCTTATGAAGAAGATGACATAAGTTCCAAACACCTTGTCTTTTGAGCTGAAGCAGTTCCTCCTATATTGCTTTAATCCAGCTTCCATCTCTCAAAGTCTCATCAACTTTCTTTGGCTTAGTTTAGGATAAGAAGTAATATTGCAAACAAACATTTTTATCATGGGTTTGTCCTCTTGTTCTCACCCCAGTCTTAATATCTCCAATGATGTTTATTGTAGGATGTGACTTGTGGATTCTTAATTGAGGAATCACAACAAGTTGATTTGATAGATCTAAATTAAAGAAATGTAGATTTGGTGATTGAGTATCACCTACCACATCAGCACACCCATCAAGTGTATCTTGATCGAGAGAGTGTGTAACATCATTGATGTTTGTGTAATATCATTGATGTTGTCTTCAGTTGAGTGGTTGTCAGGATCATGAAATTCTTGATCACTTTCACCATCTCCATCTCTTCCTATATTAAAAATCCCTTCATTTAAGTTTTATGCCTTATTGCTGGAATTGGTTGGCACCTCAGGTGTATCAGCTGAAAAATTTGTCATGGTTGTGCTGACAGGTTTCCACTTATAGGGTTTGTTACGACTGTAGTTGAAGGGATTCTAACATTTGTTCTTCTTAGCTCAAATCTTAGATTAGGATCTCCTTCAGATGTGTTACTTGTTGTTCGTTAAACATCTTCACAAGATTTGTTAAGACAATTAGTAATTAAATCATGATCAAGTACCCTATTAGGACTAGAACCTTTCATACTGGGAGTGTGCTCATTGAAAGTCACATTGGCTGACTCCTTAACTACTCTAGTTCTGAGATTGTATACTCAGCCTTAATTTGGGAAGAGTATTCAATGAAATGTCCATCATCTGCTTTCTCAACAAACTTAGCTATATGATCTTTGGTATTCAAGATGGTGCATGGACATCCAAATGATCTGAGGAAACCAATGAAAGGTCTTATTTTGTGCCATAGTTCATAAGAAGTCTTATCATAAGTTTTGACTACTAAAACTCTATAATGCACATAGTAGCCAGTGTTGACTGCCTCTGCCCAGAAGGTGATAGGCAGTTTAAAGTTAGAGAGCATGGTTCTTACAGCCTCAATAAGTGTCCTATTTCTCCATTCAGCAACACCTTTTTGTTAAGGAGTTCTAGGAGCACTATATTATCTTGAAATACCCTTTTTATCATAAAATGTATCAAGGATTTCATTCTTGAATTCAGTTCCTTGATCACATCATGATCTTAACCTTGTGATCACATTGATTCTTAATTTTTAGAATGAAAGATCTCAAGATTTTAGGGGTCTCATCCTTACTTCTAAGAAAGAAGACCCAAGTATATCTTATGAAATCATCAGTGATCACAAGACAGTATGAAGTTCTTCCTAAACTCATTACACTAGCGGGGCCAAAGAGATCCATATGTCATAAGCTAGGGGAGTAGTGATTGAGTTTATTTCCTTTGGCTTGTGAGACACTTTGTGTTGCTTCCCTTTTAGGCATGCAACAAATGGTCATCACTTGTAAACTCTTTCTTAGGCATTCCAGTTACCAAATCATTCTTAATCAGTTTATTCATGTTCTTAAAATTTACATGGCATATTCTTTTATGCCAAAGGAAAGACTCATCACTATTGGGTTTGGATAGAAAGCAAGAAACTTCTTCTGATGGGGAGGTTTCCTGCAAGTTCTTTCTCTTGAGGAATGATCACCCAGGCTTGAGTACAATGCACTCATGCTTAGTAAAGAGCATGTTATGTCTCGGGTTACAAAATTGAGATTCACTCAAGAGATTGTACTCAAGCACTTTGACAAAGTTTACCTTCTCAATGCTGAGCTTACCATTTGTGACTCTACACCTTCTAGTGATGTGACCACCTAATTCACCTCCAAAAGCAACTGGCACTCCATCAATTTTCTCAAAGTCTTAAAGAAAAGAGCCATTGCCAATCATGCGTCTGGAACAACCACTATTAATTATCCATACATTTTTTTTGTCTTTAGTTGTTCCTAGACATAACAAGAGATCATTAGTTATATTTGGAAACCCAAGCCTTGCAGGTCTTGGGCTTATCAAGAGCAACTGAAGATAGTTCAACACTTATTGATCCTGTATGCTAGCTTTGAGGATCCTTGGCTGTTTTTGATGAAGAAACTTCAGTCATATGGCCTTCCTTCATCTTCCACACCATCTTTGGAAGACTAGACTTAGCCTTCAAGACTTCTTAAGTTTTTATGACTTTGGAAGTTTTGGAGACTGAACCTTCGAAAGCTTTTGCATCCACTATAGCAGACTTTAGTGATTCAGAAGCATTCCTTTCTTCCATGACCAAACTTGCTTCCGAAGATAGTTTTCCACCTATCTTCTTTTTGTTCACCTTAGAGCTTTCGAAGGAAATTTACTTTCTTTCCGAAGCTATTTTCTTCTTTCTCTCAGAAGTCTTCTTCTTGTTCATGTGGATGGTACACTTAGGATTGTAAATGCAATCCTTAGCATAATGAGTTGTACCACCACACATGATGCATTCCACAGGCATACTCCTAAGGGTCTTCTATTGAGGAGAAGGTTGATCTTAATCTCTTTCCAGATCCTTCTTCATCTTCTTAGATGATGCAGCAGGCTTTTGAGGGTGAAGCTTGCTTTTGGAGTTGGATGGTTCAGGGTGTGAAGTAGTGGTGCACACTTGTTCAACCTTCTTCTCTTGACCAGGATGGTTTGAACTTGAACTAGTACTCCTGGTACTAGAGTCCTTAGGTAAGTCTTCAGTCTTCCTCACCCTAAACCCAGCAGAGATAAAGACTTGTTGTTTCCTAGGGTTAAAGGTGGGCTTGATCTTTTGGACTTCCTTTGATTTTCTTTTAGCAGCCCTTATCAAATTCTTCCTAGTAGACTTTGCCATCCCTGGTCTCTTCTTTTCTCCAGGAATATAGTGACCCTTCTTAGAATGAACCTCTTCACTCACTTCTAGTTCATCCTTCACTATATCCTCTTCATCTTCATCTTCCTCTTTGATAGGATCAATGAGAGGCAACTCATCTTCACAAGTTCTACACCTTGGAGATCTGACTGATAGTAATGTGTGTAGTGGAGAAATTTCACTTGATTCAAGTCCCTGTCTATTTTGATAACAAACTTTTGCATGCAAGGATGATGATATGATGTTCTTGAAGGTTTCCTCTTCAAGAACACATTTTTCTGCCTTGGCTTTGCTGATCACAAGCTCAGCCTAACATTCAGTTAACTTGGTAATGAGATCTTTGATTTGAGTCCTGTAATTTGTATGCTCATGTTTTAGAGTAGAAATGGTGTTCTCTAAATATTCTATTTTAAGCTTGTAGTCAATTTCTGCTCTCTTTTAAAATCAGCTTTTAAAATGTTCAAGGACTCAAGATCAGATCTTACTTCCAAGTTGTAGGACCTATACATGTTTACTGCAGGACCAGTAAAGAGGGTCAATGCAATAGTATCACAGTTGTTAGGAGAGTGTTAGAATAGTTAACGGATCAAATAGGGAACCAGATTTTGATGAAAACACAAGTAAATAATAGAACAAGAATAAAATAATATGGTTTTCAAGAATGATGTATATTACTCTCAAGTTCTTAAAAGTGTTACAAAGCTTACAATCTAAAGTTACAAGTACTTGAGATACTTTATACTATATCCTATAGCTGGCCATACTTTGAAGGCCAGCTGGAAACACTAATCTAGACAACAAGATCAATGTAGAGTCAAAAGGCAGATTGCATTTTGACTAGTGACTATGACATGCCATAGCTCACATCCTAATATATTACAAAAAGGATAAAAGTACAAGAGTAGAAAGTTATAAACATAAGACCTTAATCTACAATTTGACAAAAGTATGACTTTTTCACCAACTCATATAAGTTGGTGAGTCTTCAGATGTGGCAGCAAAAAGTGGTTCAGCTTTTGTCAAAAGGTAATTCAGAAAAAGCATGTCTTCATTATCTTCGGAAGAAATCAGTCTTTGGCTTCGAAAGACTTTGTCTTTAAAGCTTCAGAAGACTTCATCTTTGGCTTTGGAAGATTTTGTCTTTTGGCTTCAGAAGATTTAAAACTTAGTATAATCCACTGAGTTATATCAAATCTTCCAAAGTAACTTCCTTGTACTTCACATGTGCATGTTGAGATCTCTTTGGTCGCATCAGCCTCTAAGTGTGATCCTCACAAACTCCCCCTACGCTGATGCTACCAAAACTGAAGAAGAACTTTGAAGCTTGATCTTTATCTGTTGACAGTTCTTATGAGAATCAAGACCATTCTCTTCATCATCAGTTGGTCAGGATTCCTCAGACTCTCAAAGTACATCCTCATGTAATAAAGATCAGCAGAGGGAGGTCAAGTATGTCTTGACCCCCTTGATCTCTAGTGACATACAATCTGTCTGGGTTAGTAGTAAATACCCAAGACACGATGGGTCTCTCAGTAGCAAGAGGCTTTATAATGAGTGGGCTTTGTTGAGCAGCCTCTTCTTGATCACCCTTAGGATATTCTGACCCATCCTGAGGTGCAGAGGTGGATGCCTTAGACTTCTTCTTCTTCTTGTCCCTTTTGATGGCCATCCTCTTCCTCTTTCTATACTTTAACTAAGAAGGCTGGCCTTGAGCACCAAATGGTTCTTGTTTGTCCTTCTCAGTTGGGTCCTTTTCCTTACAGATTCAAAAAGAGAGGGATCAGGACCCTGCTGTGAATCAGAAGATGAAGCTGACTATGATACAGCATTAGGTCCAGGTTATGTTGTCTCTTGGGGTTCAACCTTGACCTCAGCTTTAGGTGCTCATCCCTTTTGATCTTCTGCTTGATCATTCTAATATGCTCATCCATGGTGGATAGAGACATTGGACCAAGTCTCCTTCCGAGAATCCATACAGCTTCAAGAAGCTTACCATCTTCTGTCTGTCAATAGACTTCTTCTGATTGGCTCTGATGGTGGCTCTTGACTTTGGATCCTCTTCCCTCATCTTTCTCTTATCATCTTTTTACTCTTTTAGCACTTCCTGCACAAGCTTCTAGAGGTATTCAAATTCAATGTATTCATAGGATAAGGGTTGTAGGTCTGCTACCTAATAGAGGCCTGTGGCACTCAAGTAAGTTATCATGTTTTGTCTGTCTTGTTCCCTACCTACCTGAGTTTGTTGGTCAGTGGCCACAGCCTCTACCTCAGGCTTTTCTGAATTGGGGAGAGGGTAGGATCTTTATGGAGTCTTTTTCTTCTCCTTTCTTCTTTGATTTTGAGGAGCATTTTTGCATCGTCAGCTTCTTTCCTCTTCTCTGACACTTCATTGTTAGCCAGTTCATTTACTTCTTCCAAGGGAAGAAAGATAAGTTTATTAACATTGTAGCTCCTAGACCCCAGATAGTTCAAACTGGCTACTCTCAACTCATCTTCTTGAGTGTTTGGCCTAGGGGCAACCCTAATTGCAACTTCTATAAAGCAAGGGGTCCTACTTGAACTCTATCCCCTTGCCTTCCTCTTCCTCTCTCTGTTCTCATCCTCAATCTCCTCAGAGGTCATTTTCCTCTTCCCTTTATCAGTCACTGCCTATGTGACTTAAGATAGAGAGAGCTTTGGCTTTCATTGCTTGGTGTTGCACTTGATCTCTAGCCAGAGAGAGGCTATGAGACACCTTCACTAGCTGGTGCCTCACTAAGGGTAATGAGAGTTAAAGCATTTCCTTTACAAGGTTCACAGGTTCAACTACCGGGCCTTCATCCAACGTTTCCTCTTCGAAGGTAATCTTAGGGTCCACCTTGGCATCCAGTTGACCAACAATTTAGCCTGCTAGCCTGTGTCTATATAGCTTGGATATCTTCTTGAACTCTTCAAGCACTCTTTCTTAAATTCTCTCAGCTAACCTTGCAGCTTGCCTGATTGACTTGGATTGGCATATGGCAAGTTAACTAAGAGAAGCTCTTATAGTATCTCAGGTTATGAAAGTTGAAAACTTCTTGTTGTCCCTGAGACCTAGAGATTACTAGGGCTCTCCTATCAGCATCATACCTCCATCCCATTATTGGATTTTCAACAGGGTAGGATGGGGTAGACATTGCCCTTAGAATACCCTCATCAAACAGGCTTTGTATTAGGGAATCCACTTGAATGTGGGCCTGAAGAGGTTGTTAAGTATGGAAAATTACAACTGAGGGTGGTGAATCCTCTATGTCCATACTCTGGGTAGAACTCCCAGGTTTTGATTTTGTAGGTAGGACTTTCTCCCCCTTTTTGGTAACATCACCCTCTTGCATAGGGGAGCTAAGGGTTAGGTCCACCATATCCACATGTTCTTATGGACCTGGTTGAGTTTGCCTGATAGGTCACTCAGTTAACTTGCCCTTGAGATCGGTGATCTCAAGTTGCTGGTCACTGACCTGTCTTTGTAAGGTAGCCACCTGAAATTCCAGGTGACTTACCTTAGAAACTAAATATGTGCATGTTTTTGACAATTGTTGCACCTTTAGTTGTAGACTCCCCTCATCTTCATCAGAAGAATCATATAGGGATGAGAGAATAGGACCAAAGTCTTCTTCCTTACCACCAGCTTGGGTTTCATGGCTGCTAGATTTCCACAGCACACTGATAGCTTCAATAGAAGTGTCAATGGGCTGGGTTGCCATGGTTGAGGTCTTAATTATGTAATCACTTGCAAAAGTGAGAACCTCTTCCATATGGGCCTCCTGAACATGTTCAGGGAGGTTCACCTCAGTTTGGGTTGGATGATGTTGGCTAGATATGGGAGATTCAGGAGCACTCATCTCTCCTTGAGTAGGGGTGGAGAAGAGAGACTCATGGTACTCACTAAAGCCCATATCCTCTTCATCATAGAATTAGAGGTCAGGGATGGGTTGGTTTAAGTCTAAAGGCTAAGGATGGTAGCTTTCCCCTAAAGGTTGGTCACTTGAGTTTTGAGACTCAGAGTGATGGCTTAAGGCTGGGTAATGAGCTCATCAGGATGAGCATGAGGAACCTCAACACTAATCAAAGAAACGATGGGAGTGGTCTGCTCCTCAGGAGAATTGTTTACACTTCCTCCTACATGGGTAGTAATATGGGGGCTTGCTCAACCTGAGTAGACTAAGCAGGGGTTCGTTTGGATTTTTTGATGTAGGTGATGGTGATTTGTGGCTGTGTGGGTGGTGTAGATGTAAAAGGTGTGGGTTCAACATTAACTGGTGCTGCCAAGTTGTCACCTTGAGCAATGAGCTCTACATTTTTTGGACCAAGGTTGTTTCTACCCCTGAGAAGCCAACAGTGTCCTTTCTCATTGTTTTGAAGATGTCGGGCTTCATCTGTCCCAATTTAAGAGCATTACCTGTTCCCCTTAATTATGAGCCCAGTTCATAGTTAAGAATATGCTGAACATATCTTGGGAACATATAGTACTCTAAGGAGTCCAAGTTAGCAAGTAAGTTTGTATAAACAAACCGAGAGTACTTGAACTTAATCTCTTGAACCATCCCATGGACTATGTAGGATAATTCCTCAGGAATTTGGTCACAATCTCCATGTTTGCTGGATAGAGAGTGGATTACCACATGGAGGAGGTACTTACATTGAGAGGAAACCTTACCCTTCTTGAAGGTTCTAACAAAGTAGTCTTCTTCATAGAACATCTACCAGAATGAGTTGTTTGTAGCAGATTTAGGGAAGGACAACTCGCCTTCTGCATCATCCAACCACAGATGAGAGTTGATGGTTGCTGGAGTGATGAAAATTGTCTTCCCCTGCACTGTGGCAGACAGTGCCTTCTCACCGTCCAAGATGACCTCTTGGCAGGTCCTCTAGAACTCTAGGAGTTGTTCTTCATACAATGGATGGTCTATTATAAGGGTGGTGAGGTAGTTTAAGAGAGATAAGAAGAAGCAAACATTTGAGAATCCTGAATCTTTCTCAGATGATAACAGAGCAACCTGATTGTGTTGCCTGTATAGATGCATAGAAAAATATGGTTGGTTTGGGGATTAGGGTTGGCCATTTTGAGTAGCTTAGAAGTGAAGAAAGCTAAAAACAAAGTTGGTTTGTGGGTGAATTTAGGGTTTGAACTTTTGCAGATGATGAGGAAGGTGTAAGAGGGGGAACCGTTGTACGGATATATGTAGGATAAGGATTTGAGACAAAGTTAATGCAAAATGATAAACTTTGAAATCCGGATGTCGGTCACACCTCTGAAAAAGTGCCCAAAAAGGTAGTTGTCTTGGAAGTCTAAAATCTTCCGAAGGTAATTTGTCTTCGGAAGTTTTGAGAAAACTTCCGAAGCCAATTTGGCTTCGGAAGATATTCCTTAGGATGTTAAAATTTGCTTCAAAAGAAAAGTACTTAGAGTATTTTTGCTTCCGAGATATATTTGGTTTCAGAAGATATTAAACTTCAGAAATTTTATTCAAAAGATGAGTAAAGCTTCCGAGACTTAATTGCTTCAAGAAGATAATTTTCCTTGAAATCATATAAGTACTTAGAAGCATATTTAAGCTTCGAAAGATATATCAAAATTTCTTCCGAAGGTAAATTTCTTAGTAAGTAGTTATTAGTTTTGAGGACATAACTTTCTTCCAAAGTCAATTTAATGTCTTCCGAAAGAGAATGTATCTTAAATTTTCAAAATTCTAAGGAATATCATTTTGAAAAATTTATTCCAAAGTAAACTGGGCTTATATAGGTGATGATATAGACTACTTCAGACACGCATATTTGAAAAAGTAATCTTGAATTTAGTATAAGAAAATCTACTCAAAGCTGATACAAGATATTTAAATCTCTAATCATCAAAAGCTTTTGTGAACAGATCAGCATATTGTTCATTTGTGTTAACTTTGACTAGTTTTATCAATCATTTTTCAAAATTATCTCTAATCAAATTATACTGATGTTGATGTGCATTGTCTTTGAGTGCTGCACTGGATTCTCTGTAATAGAGATGGCACTATTGTTGTCTATATGGATGGGAGTCTCTTTGAAGTTGAATCCATAGTTTAGCATCTGATTCTGAATCCAAAGCACTTGCGCACAGCAACTTGCAGCAGCAATGTATTCAGCTTAAGTAGTTGATGCAGACATATAGGATTGTTTCTTGCATTACCAAAGACTATCCTTCTAACTAGAAATTGACATCCCCCTAATGTAGACTTTGCAGTCATGTTACAGCCACCATAGTCACTATCTGTATAGGCATACAGATTGAAGTTGGAATTCTTTGGATACTAAAGGACTAGTTTGAGAGCACCTTCGAGATATCTAGCAACCAGGTGTGACATCTTGGGGTTGGCTTGATATCTTGCACAAATACATGTAGCAAACATGATATCAGGCCTACTAGTTATGAGGTACATAAGAGACCCAGTCATAGCCCTATATAGATGTTCATCAACACACTCCCCCTTAAAATCAGGTCCTAGAGAGTGGTTTCTAGGTATGGGTGTCTTAGCAACCTTGCACTCAGTCAAATGAAATCTGGTAAGTATGTCTTGCACATACGTTGACTGGTTTATGAAGATGCCATTGTCAACCTGCTTCACTTGAATTCCTGAAAAAAATTAAGTTCCCCCATGGCACTCATTTCAAAACTATTCTTCATCAGCTTCTCAAAGTCTTTACAGAGCTTTGGATTAGTTGACCCAAAGATGATGTCATCTACATAAACTTGAACTAGCATTAAGTCATTTCCTATTTCTTTAATAAAGAGCATTCCATCAATAGTACCCCTCTTGTAGCCATGCTGACAACAGTATTGTGATAGTGTCTCATACCATTTCCTTGGAGCTTGATGTAGCCCATAGAGAGCTTTGTCATGCATGTAGACATAATTAGGATGATTTGGGTGCGTAAGCCAGATTATGTTTGACATACACTTCCTCATTAATCACCCCGTATAAGAAAGCACACTTGACATCAAGTTGGTGGACCTTGAAATCCTTGGATGCAGCAAAAGCAAGGAATATCCTATCAACTTCAAGTCTTGTTACAGGAGCAAAAACATTTGTGTAGTCAATCCCTTCTTCTTGTGTGTAACCTTGAATAACTAGTCTTGCCTTATTCTTGATGACAAGTCCTCTATCATTTTTCTTATTCCTAAATACCCACTTGGTACCTATCGTGGTCTTCCTTTGAGGAAGAGGACATAGGTTCCAAACCTTTTGTCTTTTGAATTGAAGCAGTTCCTCCTGTATTGCTTCAACCCAACTTCCATCCTTCAGAGCATTATCAATCTTCTTAGGCTCAATCTGTGACAAGATACAAGAGTGAAGACAAACATTTTTGTCATGGGTTTATCTTCTTGTTCTTACCCTATCTCAACATTTCCAATGATGTTTGTGGTAGGATATGACTTGTGGATTCTCAGTTAAGTAATCACAACAAGTTGGTTGGACAGATCCAAATTATTGAAATTCAGATTTGGTGTTTGAGTGTCATTCACCATATCAACACACTTATCAAAAGAAGCCTGATCCAATAAGTGTGTCATATCATTGATGTTATCTTCTATGGAGTGGTTATCAGTATCAAGAAGTTCTTGATCACTATCACCACCTCCATCTCCTACTACATTGGAAACTCCTTTATTTGAGTTCTGTGCCTCTGTGCTAGAATTCATAGGAACCTCAGATGTATCAGCTGAAGAATTTGTCAAGGTTGTGCTAACAGGATTTTTTACTAGGTGTGTGCTCATTGAAGGTCACATTGACTGACTCCTTAACTACTCTAGTTCTGATATTGTATATTCTATAAGCCTTAGCTTAGGAAGAGTATCCAATAAAATGTCCATCATCAGATTTGTCAGCAAATTTGGCTATTTGATCCTTGGTATTCAAGATGGTGCAAGGACATCCAAATGATATGAGGAAACCAATAAAAGGTCTTCTTTTGTGCCACAGTTCATAAGGAGTCTTACCATAAGTCTTGACTACTAAAACTTTATTTTGCACATAGCAGGCAGTGTCATGTTTCTCCTCTTAGCAACACTATTTTACTGAGGAGTCCTTGGAGCACTATATTGTCTTGTAATACCCTTCTCATCACAAAATGTATCAAGGATTGGTTTTTTGAATTCAGTTCCTTGATCACATCTTATGATTTTGACTTTGTGATCATATTGATTTTTAATTTTTAGAATGAGGCTCTTTAAGATCTCAGGGGTCTCATCCTTAGTTCTAAGGAAGAAGACCCAAGTGTATCTTGTGAAGTCATCTGTGATCACCAAACAATATGAGGTCCTTCCTAGACTCATTACACTAGTGGAGCCAAAGAGATCCATATGTAATAAGTGTAGGGGAGTAGTGATGGAGTTCATTTTCTTTGGCTTGTTAGACACTTTGTGTTTCTTCCTTTTTAGACATGCAACACAATGGTCATTACTTGTAAACTCTTTCTTTGACATTCCAGTTATCAAATCATTCTTAATTAGTTTATTCATGTTTTTAAAGTTTACATGGTATATTCTTTTATGCCAGAGGGAAGACTCATCACTATTTGCTTTAGATAGAAAGCATGAAACTTCTCTTGATGGGGATGTTTCCTGCAAATGCATCTTGTATATCTTCTCTTTCCTAGGGGCTCTGAGCTGAATATTCTCTTAAGAAATGACCACCCCAGGCTAGAGAAAACGCACTCATGCTCAGTAAAGAGCATGTTATGTCTCTGGTCATAAAATTAGGATACACTCAAAAGGTTGTACCCAAGCTCCTTATCATAATTTACCTTCTCAATGCTGAGCATACCATTTGTGACTCTGCCCCTTTCGGTGATATAACCACTTTATTCTCCTCCAAAAGCAACTGTCCCTCCATCAATTCTTTCAAAGTTCTAAAGCAAAGAGCCATTGCCTGTTATATGCCTAGAATAGCTACTATTAATGATCCACACATTTCCTTTGGTCTTTAGCTGTTCCTGCACAGAAAGAGATAGTTACATTTGGAAATCTAAGCCTTGTTGGTCTTGGTCTTGTTAAAATGATCTGAAGATAATTCAATAGTAATTGATCCTATATGAAAGCTTTGAGGATCATTTGCTGTTGTTGATGAAGAACTTTCAGTCACATGGCCTTCCATCATCTTCCACATCATCTTTGGAAGACTAGACTTGGCCTTCAATACTTTAGAAGTTTTGATAACTTTGGAAGTTTTGGAACTGGACCTTTGGAAGCTTTTGCATCCACTACAGCAGACTTCAGGACTTCGGAAGAATTCCTTTCTTTCGAGACCAAATTTTCTTCCAAGGTAAGTTTCCACTTATCTTCTTCTTCACTTTGGAGCTTCCGAAAGTAAGAGATTTTCCTTCTGAAGCTATCTTCTTCTTCTTCTCAGAAGTTTTCTTCTTGGTCATATGGATAGTACTTTTGGGATTGTAGATGCAATCCTTAGCAAAGTGAGAGGTACTACCACACATGATGCATTCAGTTGGCATGCTTATGAGAGTCTTCTTTTGAGTAGAAGATGAAGCTTGATCTCTTTCCACTTCCTTCTTCATCTTCATAGATGATACAGCAAGCTTCTCAGGTGAGGCTTACTATTGGAACTGGATGGTTCAGGATGTGCAGCAGTTGTGCACATTTGATCAATCTTCTTTTCTTGACCAAGATGATTTGGACATGAACTAGGTCTTCGGTACTAGAGTCCATGGTTGAGTCTTCAGTCTTCACCATTTCAAATCCAGGAGAAATAAAAAACTTATTTTTGCTTGGAGTTGAAAGTAGCCTTGATCTCTTGGGCTTTCTTTGATTTTCTTTTGGCTGTCCTTATCATGTTCTTCTTCGCAGACTTGGTCATCCCTAGTTCCTTCTTCTCTCTAGGAGAATAGTGACCCTTTTTAGGATAACCCTTGTCACTCACTTTAGGTTCATCCCTTACTATCTCCTCTACATCTTCATCCTTCTCTTGGATAGGATCAATAGGAGGCAGCTCATCTTGACAAGTTCCACACCTTGGAGATCTTATAAATAGTAGTATGTGTAGAGGATCTATCTCACTTGACCCTAGTCCCTGCCTGTTCTGATAACAAATCGTTACATGCAAGGATGAGGATATTATGTTCTTAAGGGTTTCCTCTTCAAGAACACATTTTTCTGCCTTGGCTCTGCTGATCACAAGCTCAGCCTGGCATTCCGTTAACTTGGTTATGAGATCTTTGATTTGAATCATGTACTTTGTATGCTCATGCTTAAGAGGTAGAAATTGTTTTCTCTAAATCTTCAATTTTAAGTTTATAATCATTTACTACTATTTTAAAGTCATCTTTTAAAATGTTTAAAGACTCAAGATCAGATCTCACTTCCAAGTTGTAGGACATGTACATGTTAACATTAGCAATGCATTCAGGAGTACAAAGATGTTCCAATAACTTGGCTTCTTCATGATCAGCCATCAATGCTTTGTTGGGAGAAGCATCTTCTACCTGAAAGCTCCAGTCCAAGCCTCCTTCTTCAACAGCAACAACAACATGTTGTTTTGGTTGGCTTGGTTTCTCAGTTCTGGGAGCTGTATCAGTGTAGTTTGGTTTGGATTGTGCTAGGCCACCATTTATCCTTGGTGCCTTGCACTCCCTAGCAAAGTGTGCCATTTGGTTACAGTTGTAACACTTCACCTTGCTTTTATCCAGGCCAAACTTTTCACTGGCCACATTGCTTGGGAACTACCTTCCTGTTCTCTTGTAGAATTTCTTGACTCTATGAGTAAGAAGAGTCATTTGCTAGACTATCTCCATGTACTCCAGGTCATCTGGATGGATACAATCCAAGTGTTCAAGAATGAAGAGAAAGTTACCATAACTTTTATCAGCAGACATAAAGGCATGAGCAAAGCTTGTCTCTTGGAATGGACTTCCTTAGATGTAGCTCTCCCTTGGTGTCTCGGAGAAGGTGATGAAAGGACCCTTTTGTGAGTTGTCAGGGTAGCAGATAAGATGATGTTGTGGTTCACTACTATCCCTTTCAACCACATGGAGGGCTAAACTCTGCTGATTCTTGGAAGAGTTGTTGATGAATTTTGCATGTTCATCTCCATTTGGTTGCCACTAATTATACCATACAGCTCTGTGAGAGTAATGGTAGAGAGGTTTTTAGTTCTTTTAATGGCCACACAGTAGTTAGTCCATTGTTTAGGAAGAGAGAACATGAACTTACTCATAATGTCCCTATTCTCAAGCTTTACTTCAACATCCATGAGAGTATCCACAATCTCAACATACCTGAAGTACTGTTGAGTTATGGTTTCACGTGTCTTGTAGGTGAGGTTCTCAAACTGCTACTTCATGAGGTCTTTCTTGTTTTACTTGGCTTCCTCAGACCCCTCATACATAAGCTTAAGTGCATCTAAGAGCTGCTTAGTAGTTTTGCACTTCTTGAAAGCCTCTGTAAATAGAGTTTGGAAGAGTAGTTTGGAGAGCAGTCATGGCTTTCTGATCTATATCAGTTTTCTTCTAATCTTCCTCAGAATAGTTAGCCATTTCTTTTGGAATCATCCCACCTCCAGTAGTGGCTGATGAGGTGCTTGGGATGTGAGGTCCTTCAACAACAGATCTCCACATCCTGCTGTCTTGCGACTTGTTGAACCCTTTCGTACATTGGCACCAAGTATCAAAGTCATCAAGAGTGATCAGTGGAACTTTGTCATGGTACCGGTTTCCATATCAACCTTTGAGAGAGCTGCCATTTGAGCTGGTAAGTGTTTTGTGAAACTGAAGTGATCTAAGATGGTGAGATCTTACAATCAAGAGCCTAAAATGCTTTGATACCAATTGCAGGATCGGTGAAGGGGCTTAATGCAACAGTTTCACAGTTGTTAGGAGAGTGTTAGAACACTTAATAGATCAAATAGGGAACCAGCTTTTGATGAAACAAAGAACACAAGTAAAGAATAGAACAAGAACAAAATAATATGGTTTTCAAAAATGATGTATATTGCTCTCAAGTTCTTACAAAGTGTTACAAAGCTTACAATTTAAAGTTACAAGTACTTGAGATACTTTATACTACATCCTACAGTCGGCCATACTTTGAAGGCCAGCTGGAAACACTAATCTAGACAACAAGATCAATGAAGAGTCAAAAGGCAGATTGCCTTTTAACTAGTGACTATGACATGCCATAGATCACATCCTAATATATTACAGAAAGGATAAAACTACAAGCGTAGAAAGTGATCTGGTTGTCGAGACTAGATCAAAAACAAGTTATCATATGGTCTTAGCTACCTTTATTATGTAAGGGTAAGTAAGGTTGTCTCCACATGGAATATGTGGAAAGTGTTTAACAATTGTAACTCGATTAACTAAAAGAGTCAAACTTTATATTTAAAGATTGAAACTTTGAATTAAATAATGAACATAATTGCAAAAAGCAAGAATTTTTGAAACTAATTTAACTAAATAATGAGAAACAATCACTTCCGGGTTTCCAATTCCTCTAGATCCACAATTGATACTTTTAAATTAGGGTTTGTAAGATACAATACTTCAAGATCTTAGCTTTTGATTAAAGTAATAATAAAGGAACAATCTTTTAAGACTCGTTCATACACAAAGTTACCAATTCACCTATATCATGTTGTCTACTTTTCTTAATGAGCTCACGATGCAAGGAAACCGAAAACTGATAATCAAGCACACAACTTTATTTATAAGTAAACCTTTTAAATCAATCAAAACATAATGCTTCATTCATTAATCCATTGTTTAATAAAAAACCTAATCAAACATACCAATTGTTTCACTTAACAAGAATTGTACTCCCGAAAGCAATCAAGAAGAACTAGCCCCTCATGGTCTTCATTGAATCTTCAATCTTGATTATATGATGATCAATGATGATTCGGTGTGTGTTGGGAAGCTTGAAAGCACCCAAAATCACCTTGAATTTGCTAGATTTCGGCTGGGAAGAGTTGCACTTCAAGTTGGGGTTGGATAGGTTTAAGTAGACATCAAGATCCACAAAAATCCGGGTGTTAGTTGAATACCGGGGTATGATACGCCCAGGGTCGGCATATCATACGCCCCCCTCAGCTTTCATACGCCCAACTTTCTGTAATTTTTTTCAAATACGCCAACAAATACACCGCCAATATGCCGACCGACGTATTATACGCCCATACCCGGCGTATCATACGCCGGTATGCCTAATTTTGTGCCTTTTTGTAACTTTTGATGTTTACATCTTCAATCCTTGTAGTTTCGTGTTTTGCTACTTTTTCTCCCAAATAAGCCTCCTTTAGCTCCTAACACCTATAAATCAAAACACAAATAGCTTGAAACTATTCCACCATAATCATGATGTAAAATCACATAATTAGATCAATTAAACCTTGAACTATTACCACTCGATCACATCCCCACACTTAACCTTTTGTTTGTCCTCAAACAAACTTATTTGCAAACATGCTAAATTATCACAATTTTGTATAAGTTAAGGTCCCGAGGCATATTTAGCTTTAACTTTCATCATGTAAGATTCACAACCCAACATGTAATACCACTTTAGAATCTTTAGTTGGCATAACTTCACCTTTTGCTTTAAACATTCATGCATTCACATTCCTCACAATGAACACTCCTCATGGTTTGTTTTGTGGACTAGTGATTATATACTAGTATATCTAGAACACTCAAACCAAGAATGTACTTCTTCATCATAAGCTCGTATATTAATCATATCGCCATCAATTAACACAATATAATGCATAAATCAAGAGGTCTTTCATGGGTTGTAATGTTAGGCTAAGGTTGAAGGTGGGATAGAATATGGATTTTAGAGTGGGTAACGATGAACAAAATCCAACTTAACATGCTAGACATCTTATTTATCAATCTCTGTCATCTAGTTGCAATAATATCACCAAATTCTCACACTATTTTTGTTGCTTCATATTTTGGTCATTTTGACCTCACATTTAGCTTTTTCCTTTTTTTCACATATTCATAACCAGTTATACTATTATTGAACTATTACTCAAACGACACTTCTAAACATATCATGGATTGGACTTCATCACCCTGATGTGTTGTAAAACCCAAAAATTTCAGAAAAAGAAAAGTAAGGGAGCAATCAGGAAGCTATTTCAAAAGCACGGGGTTAAAAGCATGCAAGGGCCAAACTTGCACATAGTGGGGTTTAAAAGAGGTATGGCCGCCCATAACCTCTTTTCTCTCCTATAACCTTTGGTTCTAGAGAGTGGGAGAAGCCCTCAACCGGTTTTTTAAAGTAAGAAAGTAGAAGATCTTCAAGAAAGGTAAAGTTTTCAAGTGTTTCTTCCCTGTTTTCTGCTGGGTTCGAGCTTTTGGACCGAGTTTCTGGTGTTTAGTGCTCGTGTTCATGTGATTTAGGTGCTGGAACTTCAAGTGGGTTCTCGAGTTTGAGGTGTTCTACTCAAAAGTTGTTTAAGGTGAGTTCTAGATCCCTCTTCTACTGGTTTTCAAAGTGTTTGGGGCTGGTATGTATACTGGGCAGAAGGTTTTCTAAACTAAACCATGAATTTTGACATGGTGTGCGACTGGGTGTATGTTTTTAGATGTTTTTCTAAGATGTGTATGATGTTTAGTATGTTCTAAGTGTTTAGCATGCTAGATCTGTGCTAAGGATGTGTTAGAATGATGATTGGAAACTGGTTATGGCATAAGTTGCATTGCAGGTAGGTAACGATCATCCACATTGGTTGGGTGATCATCCACATTTAGAGTTTAATATTCGCATATTTTATTCTGGCGCATTTACTACAGTGATCATGCGCATTTCTTTTGTTCATGCGCATTTGCTACAGTGTTCAGGCGCATTTGTTTTAGTCATCTGCATTTGGTTCATGCGCACTTCCTTGGACACTTGGAATATTTTCTGAAAACTTTCATATGCTTTGTGCTTGCGCATTTGCTACAGTGTTCATGCGCATTTCTTTGGAACAATTAGAATATTTTCTGAAGCGTTCATCCACATTTGTCTGCTCATCCGTATTTGTTTGCTCATCTGCATTTGTTTGCTCATCCATATTTCTTTGTTCATCCTCATTTGTTAAGTTCATCCATATTCCTTTTGGGACTTGGGATTTTCTGGAATTTTGGGAGGTAGAGCTTAAGTGGTTAGAAATGAGGTTTTGTGGTGGCTTATGCTTGTTTATGGTATGTATGCATTGTATGATGGTGATTGTTCTATATTATGTATATGATGTGACTTTACGTGGTGTGTTATGTTTATGTACGTAAAGTATTATGTAAGGAAAGTGAAAGATAATGATGAAAATGGAAGTAATGACTGACGGAATCCTTGTTGCTTAGCCCAGTACTGTATTTTTCTTCGTGCATAATGTATGGAATGTATCTGCTTCGTGCACAATGTATCTGCTTCATGCACAATGTATCTGCTTCGTGCACAATGTCTGCTTCATGCACAATGATTAAGGGTTGTTTACAGGCCCCGATAAAGTACCAGCTTGTGCATAATGTTGGGGGGGGGGGGTTTAGCATATGGCAGGATTCATAAAGAAAGTAAAGATGTTAATGAATGAATGTACGAAAACAAATGATGATGAACGATGATGGAGATAATAATTTTTATCTATATGTACGTATGATGTGTGATCACAAACGAAAGTAAAGGATATGATTTAATGTAATGTAAAGTATTTTGATTATGAAAACTAGAACTCACTCAGCGTCGCTGACTTTTTGTATGCATAATAGTTAGCAGGTATTGCTGATGCTGAGGAGGTGTAGGCATGGATGCATAAGCTACTGGGAATGCTTTGAGCTTGGCATCCACATTTTGAGATGATATTGTATTAATACAATTTTTAATGATGTAAATTAAAGATATGACGTATTGGCATGTTTTTAATTATTAATGAAAAGTTTAAAGTTCCACTGCAAAATGATGAATTTTATATGTTTTATGTGATGATTGAGTGACTGTAAGCATCCTGGGAACGGGGTCTTACAAGTGTCATAAAAAGGCTAAGGCTTTGTAGGCTTATTGTGTTGGGTTATTCAAACGACAAGTTGGGGCTCAACATGGTATCTAAAGGAAATTTATCAAGGTATGGAATTCAAAAGAAAAGGTTCAACAAATGGTTTATTCCTAATGCCTCTATCACCTTCATGCACACATTGGTTCATGATCTTGACACGTATCAATTACATGAGTTCTAACTTAAATGCACATTATGGTGTCGCTCATTATGCAAAAATATAAAGCAAATCAACATATACTATGTATTGCTCAATTAGGCTCAAATTCTCTAGGAAACGGTGGGAAAGGGTTAAAAATGTGAAGCACATATGTCATCTACAATCCGCTTTGTTATGCCTTCTAAGAATTTTACTTAAATTTTTATAAAAAGTCATGATGGGAGTGGCTTACTATAATTTCAAAACAAGCATGCCAAGGGATCTATACATGCACAAACAAGTGATAATTAACCATGTATTTTTCAATTCTTCCCTCATCCCCACACTTGAGATACATTATCCTCAATGTATGGTAGTCATAATTGGTATTTTCATAGCATAGGGAAGTAGATTCTTAATTTCATTCCTATTATTCATAATCAAGACAATTCATTGTGAAAAGAGACTAGTATGCCACATCCTAACATATTATCAATCAATTTCAACCAAAGCTTGAAAAGAATATTGTCCAAAACCAAAGTAGTTGAAAGAGCACATGAACTTGATTGTTAGTGAGAGTCTTCATTAACCGACTTGTGTCTCCTCACACTTGAGTTCTTACGTCTCGTGATTGACTATCAAAACAAAACAAAGCAAACCAAAGAAGAAAAAAAACAAAACTAATAAAAGAGTTGAAACTCACTTTCGTGGGAATCACGATTGCATTTAGCGTATACAATAAGCCTTTAAACCCCTCGGTAGACCCAAGTGGACGAGTTGTAGTCTCATGAGGGTTTTTAGTGAACACACCCACAAAGTTGTCGGGTTGCCTCCCGTAAGCGCTAAGTTTTAGGTCTTCAGCCGGACCTTACCTGAGACCACTTATGGTGGTCGAATTGGGTGCTTCTCTCCAAATTTCTCTTGAAAGAATTGCTTATCCCATCTTGGTAGATTTTCTTGTTCACTCAAGCTTTGGCCAAACATTGTTTCTTTAATCCTTGAATTCTTATGATCCGGTGGTTTACCCATCTTAACCTTTCATCTTAGATTTTCATTCCTTTGTGGCTCCACCTTCACATTCTCCTCCTTTTCCACATTATCAAGCTCAAACCTGTAAGGATCAAAACCATTCTTCTTGGTGATATCCTCGCTTACATGTGAAATGTAAGGAGGAGAACACTCATTAGTAGTATCTAATATAGAACAATCATTGTTAACTACATATGTAATTGATTTTAAAAACACATTAAAGAACAACTTATGTTTTTGAATGTCATGTCGATGATTCCATCTCGGCAATTGATTTGAGTTTTGGCTGTTGCCAAGAATGGTCATCCTAAAATTACCTTTGGTTGCTCATTCGTCCTTACTGGTGCATAATCAAGCACCATAAAGTCTACAGGGTAGTAGAACTCTCCTAACTTGATTATCACATCCTTAACCATCCCTCTGGGTTTTTTTCCATGTCGAATCAGCAAGCATCACTATTTTGTTGGTTTCATGTAATGGACCAAAGTCATAATGGTCATATAGACTCCCAGGAAAGATGCTCACCCTGGCTCCATAATCCAAAAGTGTCTGCTTGATTTTAAATTTCTTGACTTGAATAGGAATAATTGGTACTCCCGGGTCACTTCCTTCTTCTTCATCTACTTCCTTGTTGTTACCTACAACTACGTGAGGAGTAGAGGTTAAATCATAATCAATATATTCAGATTTAAGAAGGATACTAACCGAATTGATGTGCACATTCTTTGAACTTGAGGCTTGATGTTGAGGGTTCTTTGTTGTATCACTTGGAAGCTTCCCCGGTTCTCGTTCGGACAATTGTTCAGCTAATTGTCCAAGTTGCTTGGCAATCGCCTCATTGGTCTTTTCTTGCACCTCTCTAAATTGTTTAAACACTTTCATCTCTTTTGCAAGATCTTGAATTGCTGACAAAATTGCATTGTCATTGCCATTGTTAGTAGAAGCACCTTGTTGATGTTGTTGATTCCTTTGATTATATTGACCGCCTTGTTGGTAGTTTCTTTGATTGTAGTTGCTCCTTTGATAACCGTCTTGATTGTATTCTTGTTGTTGGCCTTGATATTGGCTGCTTCCTTGATTTGGTACCTGAAAAGGAGGATTCAATTGATTAGTATTGTTACCATATCTAAGATTTGGGTGATTTCTAAAACCGGGATGATATGTGTTAGAATTCATATCATATGTCTTCCTTTCTCCTTGGCCTTGTAATTGATGTACACTTTCACTCTTCCCCAAATTCAAGTAGCATGTGACCGATGTATGGCCGATGTCATTGCACATGTCACACGCTTCATACTCACTAGATATGTTTGCCACACCACTCTTTCTAACTTTAAGGCTTGCAATTTCTCGTTCTAGAACCGTAATTCTATCCATGGCAACATGATCATTCAGCATCTTTATGTTTGCACCCCTTGACCTTCGGCTTGATTGTGCATGCTTCTTGGAGATTACACTCATCCTTTCAAGAATATACCAATCATCATCCTTATGGTTTAAGGTGAACGTTCCTGCACTTATGGAATTTACATCTTTAGCATCCTCCGGTGATAACCCATCATAGAATGCTAAAATCAACTCCCACTTAGCTATGCCATGATATGGACAAGTTCTTAGCATCTCTTTGAATCGGTGAAAAGCTTCATGAAACTGTTCACATGATTTTTGTGTAAATCCTCGAATGGCTCGCCTTGCATCACTTGTCCTTCAGGAAGTATAGTATTCATCCAAGAATTGTTGTTGCATTTGTACCCATGTGTGAATACTTGCAGATGGTAGAGATAAGAACCATTGTTTGGTCTTATCTTTAAGGGTAAATTGGAATAGGACTAATTTAACTTCATCCAGTGAAAAGCCTTGGCCACTAATGGTGCTACATGATGTCTCAAATTTTGATACATGCAAATAGGGTTCTTCGGTTGCCATATCGTGGAAGTGAGGGAGAATTCCCAAGCATTGTGGTTGGACTTCAAAAGCTTGTCCTTTTGTGTTAGTGAAACTATAGGAGATGAATTGATGGCAATGGTGGGATGAAAGTGACTATCCACACCATGTGCTGGTACATAATGTTGCGCTCCTAGATTCGCCGGTATGCCATTAAACGGTTGACCTTCAACGTTGTTGCGAATGGGTGGTTGAGCATAACCACCCTGATCCCGATTTGGTTGACGGTTTTGATAGCCCGGTTGGTTCCCATAATCCTCAAAATAATGTTAGTTTGGTCTGTCCATGTCGACTTGATCTTCAATCCACTCTTCCACATAATTAGTGTGGTGACTTCCTTCAACTGAAAACCGATCCTCATTGCTATGATGGCTCCCTTCCACGTCATGCTAAAAACTTGGATTACGAACCCAGAAATTTGGCATCGATTGGAAGTTCATGGGAGAGGTTGGTTTTGCACACATTGATTTACAGGGATCGACCCCTGAGGTTGCACTGGTTGTGGTTGAGGTGGAGGATCATCAGGTGGAGGGAACACGGGTAATGGAATATCTCCCAAAGGTTGGTTGGGTTGTGGTACCCCTTGCCTTTTTGGATTGTCCATCATTCTTAACTGGTTACTTTCGGGTGTTCTTGAGAGTCTGCTTAATATCTGATGAGCTGTTGCTGATTATGTACCTTCTTCCGATCTTGTTTGACCACGAGTTTAAGAAGTCCTTAAAGTTGATGCTTTTTGAAACACAAGATTCACTCTTGTAGTCTTCTCGATTTCTGGATCAAATTGCAGTGGTGAGGTCCTTCCTGAAAATCTTGTATGCATTAACGTAGTAGCTACCTGCAAACAAGAAAACACAAAATACCTCACGTAATACTGAACAAGAAAACAAATTAAAAAGAAAAACAGAAAAGTAAAATCTTTTTGGTTTTTTATAAATTTTTAAGAAAGAAAATAAAAACTATTAAACACTAAGCACACTAATTCCCCGGCAACGGTGCCATTTTGATCTGGTTTTCGAGACTCGATCAAAAACAAGTTATTATATCAGTCTTAGCTACCTTTATCGTGTAAGGGTAAGTAAGGTCGTCTCCACAGGGAATATGTGGAAAGTGTTTAACAATTGTAACTTGATTAACTAAAAGACACAAACTTTATAATTAAAGATTGAAACTTTGAATTAAATAATGAACACAATTGCAAAAAGCAAGAATCTTTGAAACTAATTTAACTAAATAATGAGAAACAATCACTTCCAGGTTTCCAATTCCGCAAGATCCACAATTGATACTTTTAAGTTAGGGTTTGTAAGAAACAATGCTTAAAGATCTTAGCTTTTGATTAAAGTAATAACAAAGGAACAATCTTTTAAGACTTGTTCATTCACAAAGTTACCAATTCACCTATATCATGTTGTCTATTTTTCTTAATGAGCTCACGATGCAAGGAAATCAAAAACTGATAATCAAGCACACAACTTTATTTATAAGTAAACCTTTTAAATCAATCAAAACATAATGCTTCATTCATTAATCCATTGTTCAATACAAGAACCTAATCAAACATACCAATTGTTTCACTTAACAAGAATTGTACTCCTGAAAGCAATCAAGAAGAACTAGCCCCTCATGGTCTTCATTGAATCTTCAATCTTGATTATATGATGATCAATGATGATTTGGTGTGTGTTGGGAAGCTTGAAAGCACCCAAAATCACCTTGAATATGCTAGATTTTGGCTGGGAAGAGTTGTACTTCAAGTTGGGGTTGGATAGGTTTAAGTAGAATAAAGATCCACAAAAATCCTGGTATTAGTTGAATACCGACGTATGATACGCCCAGGGTCGGCGTATCATACGCCCCCCTCAGCTTCCATACCCCCAATTTTCTGTAATTCTTATCAAATACACCCACAAATATGCCGCCAATACGCCGACCGATGTATTATACGCCCATACCCGGCGTATCATACGCCGGTATGCCTAATTTTGTTCCTTTTTGTAACTTTTGATGTTTACATCTTCAATCATTGTAGTTTCTTGTTTTGCTCCTTTTTCTCCCAAATAAGCCTCCTTTAGCTCCTAACACCTATAAATCAAAACACAACCAACTTGAAACTATTCCATCATAATCATGACGTAAAATCATATAATTAGATCAATTAAACCTTGAATTATTACCATTCGATCAAAAATTTATAGACATAAGACCTTAATCTATAATTTAACAAAAGTATGACCTTTTCACCAACTCATATAAGTTGATGAGTCTTCATAGGTGGCAGCGAAAGGTGGTTCAGCTTTTGTCAAAAGGTGATTCAGAAAAAGCATGTCTTCTCTATCTTTGAAAGAAATCAGTCTTTGGCTTCGGAAGACTTTGTCTTTGAAGCTTTGGAAGACTTTATCTTTGGCTTCGGTAGATTTGGTCTTTTGGCTTCAGAAGATTTGATACTTAGTATAATTCACTGAGTTATATCAAATCTTCGAAGTAACTTCCTTGTACTTAACTTGTGCATGCTCAGAGCTCTTTGGTTGCATCAGCCTCTGAGTGTGATCCTCACATTTACTTTAGCAATGCATTAGGAGTACAAAGATGTTCCAATACCTTAGTTTCATCATGATCACCATCAGGGCTTGGTTTGGAGAGACATCTTCTACCTCAAAGCTCCAGTCAAAGCCTCCTTCTTCAACAACAACTACAGCTTGTTGCTTTGGTTGGTTTGGCTTCTCAGTTCTTGGAGCCGCCTCAATATAGTTTGGCCTAGTTTATGTATGGCCACCATTTGTTCTTGGTGCCTTACACTCCCTAGCAAAGTGGCCCATTTGGTTACAGTTGTAACACTTTACTTTGCTTTTATCCTGCCCAAACTTTCCACTGGTCACATTGCTTGGAAACTTTCTCCCTATCCCTTTATAGAACTTCTTGGCTCTATGAGTGAGAAGAGCCATCTATTGGACTATCTCCATGTACTCCAGATCATCTAGATAGATGCAGTCCAGGTCTTCAAGGGTGAAGAGAAAGTTGCCACAACTTTCATCTAAAGACACAAAGGCCTGAGACGAGTTGGGCTCTTGGAATGGGCTTCCTTGAGTGTAGCTCTCCTTTTGTGTCTTCGGGAAGGTGATGAAAGGACCCTTTGTGAGTTGTTAGGGTAGCAGATGAGATGATGTTATGGTTCTCTGCTATCCCTTTCAACCACATAAAGGGTTGAACTCTTTTGGGTGCTAGATGAGTTGTGAGATGGATTTTGCATGTTGATATCCATTGGGTAACTGCTTAGGATACCATACAGCTTAGTGAGAGTGAGGGTAGAGAGGTTCTCAGTTCTCTTGATGGCCATACAGTAGTGTGTCCATTCTCTGGGAAGAGAGAACATGAACTTACTCACTATGTCCCTATTCTCAAGTTTCACTCCAACATCTAATAGAGTATCTACAATCTCACCATATCTAAAGTATTGTTGATTTATAGTTTCACCTATCTTGAAGGTGAAGTTTTCAAATTGTTGCTTCATGATATCTTTCTTGTTTTCCTTAGTTTCCACAGACCCTTCATACATCAGCTTCAGTGCATCCCAGAGTTCTTTTACACTCTTGCACTTCTTGAAGCCTCCATAGATGGAGTTGGGAATAGCAATTTGAATAGCAGTCATGGCTTTCTAATCAATATCAATCTTCTTCTAATCTTCTTCAGCATAGTCAGCCACATCCTTTGGTATCATCCTACCTCCAATAGTTGCTGAAGTAGTGCTTGGGATGTGAGGTCCTAAGACTACAGATCTCCATAACCTGCTGTTTTGAGACTTGATAAGCCTTCCATCCGCATACACCAAGTATCAAAGTTATCAGGAGTGATCAATGGAGAGTTAGTCATGGTGTCGGTTTCCATATCAGCTTTATTGAGAGCTGCCATTTGAGCAAGTAAATCTTTTGTGAAACTAAAGAGTGATTTAAGATTGTGAGATCTTACAATCAAGAGCCTAAAAAGCTCTAATACCAATTGCAGGACTGCTTATGGTTATGCAATAATTTTACAAGTTGGAGAATATCACACTTACTAGATCAAATAGGGAACCAGGCAAAGAAACAATCAACAAAAGATAAAAAGACTCAGGAAAACAAAGATTAGTTTTCAAGGATGATGTATATTGCTCTCAAGTGTTTTACAATTGTTACAAGGCTTAGTCCTAAGACTGGTTACATGAGACACTTTATACTACATCCTACAGTCGGGCATACTTTGAAGGTCAACTGGACACTAATCTAGACAACAAGATCAATGTGCAGGACCATCCCCCTAGGCTGATGCTACCAAAACTTGAGGATGACTTTGAGTCTTGATATTTATTTGTTTAGTCCTTATCAGAATCAGGACCATTCCTTTCTTCATCAGTTGTTCTGGATTCCTCAGACTCTCAAAGTACCTCCTCATGTCAAAGAGATCATGCAGAGGAAAGTAAACCATATTTTTCTAGAAGTATATGTCTTGACCCCCTTGATCTCTTATGACATACCATTTGTATTTGTTTGTAGAGAAAGCCCAGGACAGGATGGGTCTCTCAGCAGCAAGAGGCTCTACTCGTAGTGGAGTTGGTTGAGCAGCCTCTTCTTGTTCACCCTCAGGATGTTCTGACTCATCCTGAGGTGCAGAGGTGGATGCCTTGGACTTCTTTTTCTTCTTCTTGTACCTTCTGATGGCCATCCTCTTCCTCTTTCTATACTTCAAATAAGAAGGTTGGTCTTGAGTACCAGATGTTCCTTCTTTATCCTTCTCATTTAGGTCCTTTCCCTTTACATGTTTAGAAGGAGAAGGTACAAGACCCTGCTGTGGGTCAAAGATGAAGCTAGCTGTGATGCAGTACTAGGTCCAGGTTGTGTTGTCTCTTGTGGTTCAACCTTGACCTTAGCTTCTGGTGCAGCCTGACTTGGTGGAGAATGTAAGTCTACCAGCTCACCCTACTTAATCTTGTTTTTGATCACTCTAATGTGCTCATCCATTGTGGATAGAGACATTGGACCAATTCTCCTTCTAGAGAACGCATACAACTTCAAGAAGCTCACCATCTGTTAGCAGACTTCTTCTGATTGGCTCTGATGGCGGCTCTTGACTTAGCAGCCTCCTCCTTCATCTTCCTCTTAGCAGCTTTCTTTTATTTTAGAACTTCTTGCTCTAGCTACTTGAGGAACTCAAATTCTATATACTCATATGATAGAGGGAGTAGGGTTGCTGCCTGATAGAGGCCTATGGCACTCAGGTAGGTTATCATCTTTTGTCTATCTTATTCCCTGATTACCTAAGTTTCTTGTTCAACTGCCATAGTCTCTACTTTAGTACTTTCTTGAATTGGAGAGAGGACAGGGGCTTTATATTGTCTTTTTCTCTTTCTCTCTTCTTTGAACTTGAGGAGCGATTCTATAGCCTGAGCCTCCTTCCCCTCTATTGACACTTCAATGTCAGCCAGTTCATTCAAATCATCCAAGGGAAGAGAGATTATTTCATCAATGTTGTAGTTCCTAAACCCCAAATAATTCAATCTGGCTACCCTTAACTCATCGTCCTGAGTATTTGGCCTAGGGGTAGCCTTGATTATAGCTTGCATGAAGCTGGGGGTCTCTCTTGTTCTCTCTCCCCTTGCCTTCCTCTTACTCTCCCTTTTCTCCTCCTCAATCTCCTCAGAGGTGAGAATCCTCTTCCCATTGTCAATCACTTGCATGTGTGACTCGGGATGGAGAGAGCTTTGGCTTTCTTCACTTGGTGTTGCACTTGAGCTCTAGCCAAGGAGAGGCTGTGAGACACCTTCACTAGCTAGTGTCTCATTGAGGGTACTGGGTGCCGAAGCAGTTACAATCTCAAGGTCCACAGGTTCTACTGTTGGGCCTTCAACTGGGGTTTCCCCTTCGAAGCTAATCTTAGGTTCTGCCTCAATATCCAGTTGACCAACAGTTTTCCCTGCTAGCCACTATCTATATACCTTTGATCTTCTTTTGAACTCTTCAAGCACCCTTAGCTGGATCCTCTCAGCTAACCTATTAGCTTGCTTGTTATGACTTGGGTTAGCAAGTGGCTGCTCAACCAGAGAAAAACTCTCATAGTATCTTAGGGTCTAAAAATTAAACACTTCTTATTGACCTTGAAATCTAGAGAGTACCATGGCTCTTTTATAATTGTCATACCTCCATCCTACTATTAGGTTATTAGCAGGATAGGATGGGGTAGACATAGCCTTTGGTATTCCCTCCTCAAATAAGCTTTGAATTAAGACATCCACATTGATATGGTCCTGAGGAGGTTATTGAGTATGGACAACTGGAAGTGAGGATGGTGAGGCCTCAATAGGTCCATACTCTAGGCAGTGCTCTCAGGTTCTGTGATTATAGTTAAGACTTTCTCCTCCTTTTTGATAGCATCACCCACTTGCATAGGCGAGCTAGAGGTTAGGCCCACCACAACCACAGGTTCTTGTGGACATGGTTGAGCATGCCTAGCAGGCCTCTCAACTAACTTGCCCTTAAGATCGGTGATCTTAAGTTGCTGATTAAGGACCTGCCTTTGTAAGGTAGCCACCTGAGATTCCAGGTGACTAACCTTTGAAACCAAGTAGGTGCATGTTTATGACAATGTTTGCACCCTTTGTTGCAGACTCCCCTCATGTTCATCAGAAGAATAATGGGGGTTGAGATAACATAACCAAAATCATCTCCCTTACCACCAAATATTGGTTCTTGGGCTTTGGATTTCCCCTGCTCCATGACAGCTTTAAGAGAAGTGTCAAGGGGCTGGGTTGCCATGGTTGAGGTCTTAATGATGCAATCACTTTCTAAAGTGAGAGCCTCTTCCATATGGACCTCCTAAACATGTTTAGGTAAGTCCACCTCAGTTGGGGGTGGTTGATGTGGGCTATATATGGGTGTATCAGGAGCACTCATCTCTCCTTGAGGGAAGGGAAGCTTGCCTTCTTCATCATCCAGCCTGAGATGAGTGTTGATTATGGCTCGGGTGATGAAAACAGTCTTCCCCTGCACTGATGCAGAAGTGCCTTCTCATCGTCCAAGATGACCTCTTGGCAGGTTTTCCAAAACTCCAGCAGTTGTTCTTTATATAGAGGAAGGTATATTGTGAATGCGGTGAGGTATGATGATTGAGTTAGAAAGTGACAAACATTCAAGAAACCAGGATCTTTCTCAGATGACAACAGAGTAACCTGATTGTGTTGCCTGTGTTGGTGCATGGAGAAATCTGGTTGGTTATGGGGTTCAGGGTTGGCCATTTGAGAAAGATTTAGCAAGAAGAAAGCAAAGAACAATAAGGGTTTGTGGGTGAATTTAGGGTTAGAATTTTACAGGTGAAGCAGAAGAAAGAGGGGGAACCGTTGTAAGGCTATTTATATGTTTGAATGTGAGACAAAGTTAATACTAAAGTAAAAACTTTGAAATCCAAATGTCGCTCCCACCTCTGAAAAAGTGCCCAAAAATATAGTTATCATGGAAGTAAAAAATCTTCTGAAGGTAATTTGTCTTCAGAAGTTTTGAGAAAACTTTCGAAGCCAATTTGACTTTAGAAGATATTCCTTAGTTTGACAAGAATTGCTTCAGAAGAAAAGGTACTTAGAATAATTTTGCTTCCGAGACATATTTGGTTTTGGAAGATATTAAACATCAGAAGTTTTATTCATAGGATGAATAAAGCTTCCGAGACTTAATTGCTTTCGAAAGAAAATTTCCCTTCAAAACATATAAGTTCTTAGAAGCATATTTATGCTTTCAAAGATATTCTAGAATTCTTCACAAGTTATATTTCTTAGTAATTAGTTATTAGTTTTGATGACATAAGTTTCTTCCGAAGTCAATTTAATGTCTTTCGAAAGAAAATAGATCTTCAATTCTTAAAATTTTAAGGAATATCATTTAGAAAAAAGTTTCTTTCAAGGTAAACAGGGTTTATGTGAGTGATAAATTAGATAAATTTAAAGACACACATTTTTGGAAAACAATCTTGAAATTAATTTAAGAAAATCTACTCAAATTTAATCATCCCAATAGCTGATACAAGATATTTAAATCTTTGTTCATCAAAAGCTTTTGTGAACAGATCAGCATATTATTTATTTGTGTTAACTTTGACCAATTTTATCAATCTTTTTTCAAAATTATCTCTTATAAAATAATACCTGATGTTGATGTGCTTTGTCTTTGTGTATTGCACTAGATTATCTGTGATAGAGATAGCAATGTCGTTGTCTATATGGATAGGAGTCTCCTTGAAGTTGAATCCATAGTTGTCACAACCCACCGAACGGGGTCCATTTGTGACTAACTGATATCAACACAATGCAGCGGAAAGTAAACATAACTTATTCAATTGTCAACCAATCGTCCAAATTAATAGTAGCAATACTAGTCAAGTGTTTTGTAAATCCTAATTACATTAACGTTAATCAAATGTCCCAAATGATTTTATCTAGAGATGGGGTGATGGCTAATCTCCAATGTCCGACTAAGTCAACTCCTATCCATGTTCATTTGGCCAAATCATTCTTCTCCTAAAATACACACCCAAAATAAGTCAACATAATGTTGGTGAGCTCATAAGTTTAGGACACAAACCTTATAATAATTCATAAAATAAGACAACAGAAGTCATGGTGCACAAGAGAAAGTATCACAATCAAACCTGGACCCGGGTGACCCTCCCGAGTGCTAAAACATCCCCTAACCCATACCCCTTACTGTTATGGGATCAAGGGTGCCCTGCTTAGCATGTATAATCTGTACTAATTTGTGACACAATGATTATTGAATCTTAATAGGGGGTTCCCTGTCCTTAGGGCCCATTGTGTGTGGGGGATTCCCCAAATAATACAATCCACAAACCACGTGGCTCCTAATGGAGTTAATGATTGTGCTCATGTTTGGGGACAAGAGCAGGTAGTATTTCACCACAGTAATGTATTAACCATCACGTATGTATTTCACCCCAAAAGTTTTAAAGTAAAAAGGGGGTCATAAGACTCACCTTAGCCTGTCCTTGAAGTGGGTGTTATTGGTTTAGGGAGCTACCGACCGGCAAGGTTCCTAAGTTCATTTTATATATGTTAGTTCCATTTCAATCAGTTGACTAATCCTAAACCCTTTAGTTCAGGTTTATCCTATGCGATTTGACAAATTTTCATTACATATATGTAATCTGGTTCAACCCTAGAAATTCGAAGTTTTGGTTTTTAACGGGTTCTTAGGTTCGGGTCAACATTTGGCCCATTTTAGTCATACTAGATTCTAATATACCTAGAGTAAGTTTTTGATTCTGGAGATTTCATTTTTTTAGCTTAGGAGCACGTTTTTATGAATTTCTACTATTTTAACATGAATATCCCCTATATTATTTTTTACTAAGCAAACCAGCTCTATAATTTATGAAACTAAATTTTTAAGCATTCCTTATCATTATAAGTCTACTATAATTTTTGTACATCAGATTGTATGCATTTTTTATACTTCCGTTAAGTCCACGGGTTAGTTCCGTTAAGTCCACCGGTTAGTTCCGTTAAGTCCACCGGTTAGTTCCGTTAAGTGTCTGTCAAGTCCCGGTTTTGGAATTTTTAAGTGTTTTAATCTGAATTTTCCCTTTGCAAATATATTTATAACAGAAATAATTCCTACATAATCCCATATTTCCAGTAAGTTAAATCCCCAACTTGTTTCTCGTATTTTCTTCGTATTTTTCAAGTTTTTGTATTACTTTTGAAGGGCGGATTTTATACGTTTAAATCATGAAACTTAAATTTTACTTGAGATAGTCACTGTTATCTTTCAGAAATGTTTAGATCATAATCTTTGGTCTTGCATAATATACTTTTATAATTTTATGAAATCGGGTTTTCGGTTGTATTATATTTATCAAAACCGTTCTTTACATTACATCCTTTTGTTACTGGAAAATATGGTATCGTATTTGTTCATATGATGTTGGGGATGACACGGGGTTGTTCGTGTCACCAACGAGATGATACGTGATATTTCGAGCGTTTTTGGGTAGCAACGGTTACCTTGTTACGTGAGGTAGATGTGGTGGAAGCGGGGGCTGCCAAAGAAGCTTACGATGGTGAGAGAAGGCTTAGCGTGTTGGAGTTGATGGAGCTCGGGTGTAGGCTGTTTCCTGGCTTCAAGAAGCTGGAGTTCGCTGCTAGAAGAATGCAGGAGAGAAGTTTGAGAGTCTTTTGGAGAGAGTTATATTTGGAATTGAAGGTGAGGGTAGTGGTGTTGTAGGGGGTTCGGACGAGAGGTGTTGGGAAGGGGGATTGGGTCCCACTTTCTTGATTACTTACATGATTACGTCTTGGTTAAAGGAAGATTTTGGTTAGTGGATCAAGCTAGCATGGGTTAAGAAGCTAAGCCATGCATTGGTCATTTTGGGTGGTGATAAGACAAGTCTTTAAACATACCCTTTTCTTTAAAAAAATATATGTATGTGTTTATATGTGTGTGTCGTGTTATACATATAGGTGTATATATATAAACCGGTGAGTGTGTGTTTCGGGTGTACATATGTATGTATTTATGACCGGACTAATTTTATTTATCTAGTATTCATTGTATGGTTATTTTTAGTTTTTATTTATAAGGTGAAAGCATTAGGTGGATTTATTATTTAGTTTAAAGTTATTATTATTATCACTGTTATCGTTTACATGGATTATGTCTTGCATAAGCTTTTATATTTTTAGTTTTGTGATTCAGTAAATTATAAGTTTTTACTGACGGGTATGCTGGGCTCAACAAGTGTACAAATGCGGATGACTAAGGTACAAATGCGGATGAAGGTGAACAAATGCGGATGACTAAGGTACAAATGCGGATGACTAAGGTACAAATGCTAATGAAGGTGAACAAATGCGGATGACTAAGGTACAAATGCAGATGAATGTGAACAAATGCGGATGATTTAGGTATACAAATACGGATGAAGTGAATCAAATGAGGATCAAATGCGGATAAAGGTGAATCAAATGCGGATGACTTAAGTACACAAATGCGGATGAAGTTAACAAATGCGGATGACTTAAGTATACAAATGCGGATGAAGTAAACAAATGCGGATGACTTAAGTATACAAATGCGGATGAAGTAAACAAATGCTGATGACTTAAGTATACAAATGCGGATGAAGTAAACAAATGCGGATGACTTAAGTATACAAATGCGGATGAAGTAAACAAATGCGGATGACATAAGTATACAAATATGGATGAAGTAAACAAACGTGGATGACTTAAGTATACAAATGCGGATGAAGTAAACAAATACGGATGACTCATAGTCTTAGGATTAATAGACTTTTGTCACATAGCTTCACTAGGACATCGGGCCTAAAACCCGCTAGTGTCGGTAGTTCACGAACCATCTCATAACATGGCCTCAATGGCCCATTAGGGTCTCATGGGTCAAGCCCACTTAGCACTATGATCCAATGACCAGTTTAAAGTTTGATGGGCCTAAGCCCATTGTGGGGTGTATGTCTGTATCCATGTCTAGGAGTTTGATCTCGTTGGGCCCATCACATGGGCTTCTGTGATCTTTGTGTGGCCCGTTATGGTTTCTAAAAAAACTTTATGGGCCCAAAAATCGGGGTTGTCATAATAGTCTAGCATCTGATTTTGAATCCAAAGCACTTAAGCACAGCAGCTTCCGGCAGTAATGTATTCAACTTCAGCAGTTGATGCAGACACACATGATTGTTTCTTGCATTGCCATGAGACTATTCTTCCGCCATGAAATTGACTCCCCCTAATGTAGACTTTGCAGTCATGTTGCAGCCACTATAGTCACTATCTGTATATACATACAGATTGAAGTCAGAATTCTTTGGATACCAAAGTCCTAACTTGGGAGCTCCTTTGAGGTATCTAAGAATCCTCTTGATAGCAACCAGGTGTGACATCTTGGAGTTGGCTTGATATCTTGCACATATGCATGTAGCAAACATGATATCAGGCCTGCTGGCTATGAGGTACATAAGAGACTCAATTATAGCCCTATAAAGGTGTTCATCAACACATTCCCCCTCAAGATCAGGTCCTAGAGAGTGGTTTTTTGCTATGGGAGTCTTAGCAATCTTGCACTCAGTTAGATGAAATCTGGTTAGTACGTCTTGCACATACTTTCACTGGTTTATGAAGATGTCATTGTCAGCCTGCTTCACTTGAATTCCTAGAAAGAAATTGAGTTCCTCCATGGCACTTATTTCAAATATTCTTCATGAGCTTCTCAAACTCTTTACAGAGCCTTTGATTAGTTGACCCAAAGATGATGTCGTCTATATAAACTTAAACCAGCATCAAGTCATTTCCTATTCTTTTGATGAAGAGTGTGCTGTCAATAGTACCTCTTTTGTAACCATCATGGACTAGGTACTGTGACAGTGTCTCATACCACTTTCTTGGACCTTGATGCAACCCATAAAGAGCTTTGTTAAGCTTGCAGACATAATTAGGATCATCTGGGTTTGCAAAGCTAGGTGTTTGCTTGACATACACTTCCTCATCTATCATTACACTTCCTCATCTATCATTACATATAGAAATACACACTTGATATCAAGTTAGTAGAGCTTGAAATCCTTAGATGTAGCAAAAGCAAGGAATATCCTAACAGCTTCAAGTCTTGCCACAGGAGCAAAAACAACTATGTAGTCAAACCCTTCTTCTTGAGTGTACCCTTAAACAACAAGTCTTGCCTTGTTCTTGATGACAAGTCCTCTATCATCCTTCTTGTTCCTAAACACCCACTTGGTACCTATTGGCATCTTTTTATAAAGAAGAGGACATAGGTTCCAAACCTTTTGTCTTTTGAATTAAAGCAGCTCCTTCTACATTGCTTCAACCCATCTTCTATCTTTCAAAGCCTCATCAACTTTCTTTGGCTCAATCTGGGACAAGAAGCAAGAGTCCAGACAAACATTTTTATCATGGGTTTGTCCTCTTGTTCTCACCCCAGTCTCAACATCTCCAATGATGTTTGTGGTGGGATGGGACTTATGGATTCTTAGTTGATGAATCACAGCAAGTTGATTTGACAAATCTAAGTCAGTGAAATTTAGATCTGGTGATTGATTATCACCCACCACATCAGCACACTTATAAAGTGAAACTTGATCCAAAGAGTGTGTGACATTATTGATGTTGTCTTCAATGGAGTGGTTGTCAGCATCATGAAATTCTTAATCACTTTCACCATCTCCATCTCCTCTTGCATTGGAAATTTCTTTATTTGAGTTTTGTGCCTCATTGCTGGAATTGGTATGCACCTCAGATGTATCAGCTGAAGAGTTTGTCATGGTTATGCTGACAGGATTTTCACTTGCAGGGTTTGTTACCACTGGAGCTAAAGAGATTCTATCATTTGGTCTTCTCAGCTCAAATCTTGGATCAGGGTCTCCTACTGATGTGTTACCTATAGATCCTAAAACATCTTCACAAGATTTGTTAAAACAGTTGCTAACTAAATCAAGATCAAATAGTCAATAAGGACAAGAACCTTTCACACTTGGAGTGTGTTCATTGAAGGTCATATTGGCTGACTCCTTAACTTCTCTAGTTCTGAGATTATATACTCTATAATCCTTAGCTTGGGAAGAGTATCCAATGAAGTGTGCATCATCTGATTTCTCAGCAAGTTTGGCTATATGATCTTTGGTATTCAAGATGGTGCATGGACATCCACCAATGAAAGGTCTCCTTTTGTACCATAGTTCACAAGGAGTCTTACCATGAGTTTTGACTACTAAAACTTTGTTCTACATATAGTAGGCAGTGTTGACTGCCTCTGCCCAGAAGGTGATGGGCAGTTTAGAGTCAGAGAGCATGGTCCTTACAGCCTCAATAAGTGTCATATTTCTCCTTTCAGCAACACCATTCTATTGAGGAGTCCTAAGAGCACTATATGTCTTCTAATACCCTTTTCATCACAAAATGTATCAAGGATTTGGTTCTTGAATTTAGTTCCTTGATCACATCTTATGATCTTGACCTTGTGATCACATTGATTCTTAATTTTTAGAATGAAGTTCTTCAAGATTTCAGGGGTCTGATCCTTACTTCTAAAAAAAAGACCCAAGTATATCTTATGAAGTCATCTGTGATCACAAGGCAATATGAAGTTCTTTCTAAACTCATTATACTTGTGGGGCCAAAGAGAGTCATATGAAATAAGTGTAGGGGAGTAGTGATGGAGTTGATTTCCTTTGGCTTGTGAGACACCTTATGTTTCTTTCTTTTAGACATGCAACACAATGGTCATCACTTGTAAACTCTTTCTTTGGCATTCTAGTTACCAAATCATCTTTAATTAATTTATTCATGTTCTTAAAGTTTACATGGCACATTCTTTTATGCCAGAGGAAAGATTCATCACTATTGGCTTTATATAGAAAACAATAAACTTCTCTTTATGGGGATGTTTCCTAAAGTCCATCTTGTACATGTTCCCTTTTCCTAAGGCTCTAAGCAGGATATGCTCTTGAGTAATGACCACCCGGGTTTAAGAACAATGCACTCATGCTCAGTGAAGAGCATGTTATGACTCTGGTCATAAAAGTGAGATACATTTAAGAGATTGTATCCAAGCTCTTTGAAAAAGTTTACCTTCTCAATGCTGAGCTTAACAATGTCCCTATTCTCAAGTTTAACTCCAACATCCATCAAAGTATCTACAATCTCAACATACCTAAAGTATTGTTAAGTCATAATTTCACATTGATTTGTTGGATAAAATTCTCAAACTGTTGCTTCATGAGGTCCTTCTTGTTTTCTTTAGCTTTATCAGACCCTTCATACATAAGCTTCAGTGCATCCCAGAGCTGCTTTATAGTTTTGCACTTCTTGAAGCCTCTATATCAATCTTTTTCCAATCTTCCTTAGAATTATCAGCCGCTTCCTTTGAATCATTCCACCACCAGTAGTAGCTGAAGTGATGCTTGGGTGTGAGGTCTGAGACAACAGATCTCCACATCCTTTAATTCTTTAGCACCAAGTATCAAGTCATCAGGAGTGATCAGTAGAGATTTGGTCATGGTATCAGTTTCCATGTCAGCCTTAGTGTGAACTGCTATTTGTGCTGGTAAGTGTTTTGTGAAACTAAAGAGATTTAAAGATGGTGAGATCTTACAATCAAGAGCCTAAAAAGCTCTAATACCAATTGCAGGACCAGTTAAGGGTGATGCAATAGTTTCACATGGCTGGAGAGACTAAACACTTAACAGATCAAATAGGGAACCGGCAAATGAAACAAAGAACAAGAGTAAAGAGCACAAGCAAAACAAAAGTAATTGGTTTTAAAAAATGATGTATATTGATCTCAAGTGTTTTTACAATTGTTACAAGGCTTAGTCGTAAGGACTAGTACCTTAGATACTTTATACTACATCCTATAACCAGCCATACTTGAAGGCCAGCTGGAACACTAATCTGGACAACAAGATCAATGTAAAGTCAAAAGGCAGATTGCCTTTTGACTAGTGACTATGACATGCCATAGCTCACATCCTTATCTATTATAAAAAGGATAAAAGTACAAAGTAGAAAGTTACAGACTCTAAGACCTTAATCTACAGTTGAAAAAAGTATGGAGATATCACCAACTTGTATCAGTTGGTGAGTCATCAGAGGTGGTAGCAGAAAGTGGTTTAGCTTTTGTCAAAAGCATGTCAGAGAAAACATGTCTTCTCTGTCTTCGAAAGAAATCAGTCTCTTGGTTTCGGAAGACTTTGTCTTGAAGTTTCGAAAGACTTTATCTTTGGTTTCGAAAGAAATGGTCTTTGGCTTCAAGAGATTTGACACTTAGAGAATTTCTTAGTGCTTTTGTCAAATCTTCCAAAGTAACTTCCTTGTACTTTTAAAGCTTGCTGAGATCTCTTTGGTTTGCATTAGCCTCTAAGGTAACTCTTTCAAAAATGTAATATCAAAAGTAGGGCTGTTCAAACCGCTCGCCACTCGAAACTCGCTCTACGTTCATTCGGAATTTGCTCGAAAAATGCTCGTTTAAATGCTCGTTTTGCTCGTTGTTTGCTCGGCTCGGTTCGCTCGAAATTATATACATATATATTTTTATATAGTTTATATAGTACTTGTCGATTTGGCCTACTATATATAAATTTATAATTATATTTACACATACTTGATCAATCAACTAATAAAGATTTCAAACTAAGCATAAAATTTAAATCCTAAGCCGCTAAGAGACAAGTTTTGTCAATCATCTCCCCTCTCCACCCGTATCGTCTCTACAATATACTCTCCGCCTTATCGGATACAGTCTTAGCATTATCATCAGCCACAACATATTGTTATCCATAAAAAAATGTTATGTTATGAAATATGATACTTTTTAAGTCATTAACACATGTTAACCGTAATATAAAATCATATGCATACAAGATAGTTGGGTTGTACAATTTTTCGATGCTCATTTGTTCTCGCTTGACGCTCGCTCGAAAAATTAACACTCGAAAATGCTCGTTTGATTTTCTGCTCGGTGTAAACGAGCCGATCGGCTCGGTTCGGTTTAGAATGACATGCCATAGCTCACATCCTATTAATTACAAAAAGAATAAAAGTACAAGAGTGAAAAGTTACAGACACATATATCATAATGTACAGTTGATAAAAGTATGGAGAAATCACCAACTTGTATAAGTTGGTGAGTCTTCAGAGCTGGTAGCTGAAAGTTGTTCAGCTTTTGTCAAAAGTATGTCAGGGACACATGTCTTTCGTCGTCCGGAAGAAATCAGTCTTCAAGCTTCGGAAGACTTTGTCTTCAAGCTTTAGAAGACTTCATTTTTTGCTTGGAAGATTTTGTCTTTGGCTTTGGAAGATTTGACACTTAGTAAATTTTCTTTGTATATGGTCAAATCTTTTAAAGTAACTTCCTTGTACTTCACTGCATGTTGAGAGATCTTTGGTTAGCATTAGCCTCTAAGATAACTCTTACATACATTACCCTAGTTCTTTTCTGTACGAGGATCATTCACCCCTTTATCCTTCTTAAGTTGTAAATCAACTGTCTTTATCACAGGAATATCTAAAAGTCATTGTTGATTTGAAAAGTTATGAAACATAGTTGTCTTGTTAACTTTCCCTTTATTCACTGCTTCATTTAGTTCTTGCAAGTTAATTTCCATCTAGAAACTAAAGTCATTAGCATTCTTGTTGTATTCTATTTTTTACTTTCATTCTTAAACACATAAGTATCTTTCTCCTTATCTAATTGCCAAGATGCAAATCCTAATTTGTCTCCTCGTTTATCATAAAATGAATCATAAGTAATAATCACATAGCTTTCAATTGGAGGAAGAAGAAGTCCAAGCCATGGTTGTTTAACTTTAGCCACACTTGTGTTACTTTCTCAGGTGACTCAAAATGGGTAAGATGAGCTTTAATAGTCACATCAATATGCTCTCCTCGTTTATGATCACTAGAGATATTGACTACAACATCAATATCAACACAAGTCTTTCGTAATCTAGATCAGGATTTATGTTTTTATCAATTTCAAGTTCTGCTGATTGAACTTTTTAGTATTGTCATCAAGATTTCCACCAATATCTCCTTCAAAATCAAAATACAGATCATCATTCTCCTTCTCGATATCCAAGCTTTAACTTTTAAAGCTTAAATTAATTTTATTTATAAAACTTTAAATTTACATTTAAATTATATTTACTATTTGTATTTTTATAACTAAATACTATTCAAATTAAGTATTATTTTATTTAAATATTTACATACTTAAGTATAGAATTACTAAATATTTACATAATAATAATAATAATAATAAGATAGTAAGAATAATAATAATAATAATAATAATAATAATAATAATAATAATAATAATATAATAAAATATGATGAACAATGAAGTTGTAGGTTTTCTTAAGATTTTATCATAATAATTTTTTTCATCCAAAGTAATCAAAAATCTATATTTTTTTTTAATATTTTTACACTTAAACCTTTGGGATTTTTTGAAACTAACCACAACAAAATTTTTTTTTTAAATTGACTACATACTTGATTTTTCTCTCTTTTTTGTTTAATTTCACATTTAAACTCTTGAACTTTAGTGAAGTGTTTTTTCTTTTACCAATTCATAGCACATCCTATTAACTTGAATAAAGTTAACCTTTACACATTCTCTAGTTTAACTTGAATAAAGTTAACCTTTACACATTCTCTATTTTTAAGTAATTCTTTTTTAGAGTATTTATTCGTTGCAGTTTTTTATTAGTGTTCCGTCTTTTCATGTAATTAAAAGTTACTTATAAATCATAAGAAATAACAACTAAAAATGTAGTAAAGGAATATCAATTTTGCCTAGTCTTGCAACTGCGGCCCAGTATTTGTACTTGGTTGTTGCAGAGGGGCTTCGTAAGGTTGTGAAGCTTGTTGAAGGATCACTTACACACACACTCAGACTCAGGGATAACGATGATGCCCATGGAAGGAGTGGTTCTCAAGCTTCCTTCTTTCTCTCAACTCCTAAACCCGAATTATAACTTCGCTAATCGCACTCCCCTCAATTCCGACTCAATTTCCCCAAATCATCATCTTCATCTTCATCTTCATCTTCATCTTCTTTACAGCTTCTTCTCTTTCTGCTCCAGCGGCCGCACCCCTTCTCTCGGACACTCAACTCGACCCGATTTCGAAATCCTCCACCAGGTACCTCATTCCCTATAATTCTTCATGCTCAACTTCATGTTATTCTTTCTCTTTCTGCTCCAGCGGCCGCACCCTTTCTCTCGGACACTCAACTCGACCGATTTCGAAATCCTCCACCAGGTACTCATTCCCTATAAATTCTTCATGCTCACTTCATGTTATTCTGAGTTATTCTTGAAATAAATAATTGACGGATTTATCGAATCCTATTGTAATTATTGGTTGTAAGCTGGTAGCAACATTCAAATTGATTTCAATCTGGGCATGCGTTGATTCGAAAAGTCAAAATGCACATCTGTTATTGGAAGTGAGGGAGTGGTTGGTAAAGATGAACGCATAATGCAACAATTTCATGGGTTTTTAATTTTGAACTCAGCAGTTAGTTAGGAGAAAATGCTTTTATTTGTTATGCCTTTTGTTCCATTATATGATTCAGTTTGTAAAAATTTGGAAGAGGAGTGTGTGATTATTGTGAGTAGGAAAGTTGAGAATGATATGCTGTTACCTTACTCCAAAGTAACGGATGAAGGGTTGGAATAGAGATTAACATACATGTACTCACACACTCGCAGAAAGAAATTTCAAAGCTTTTCTATGGTGAACTTTGCAAGAAGGAATAAACTATATCTCAGCTCCACTTTGCCAATGATTAAAGAAGCTGGAATTGGTTAATTGTTACCTTCCTATGATAAAAGATGCTGTTATCGAGTCAGATTCCATGTACTTTGTGTATTGGGGTCATTCTATATGTGGCTTAATCCATGAGTTTGTTCTCTTTTAGAAATTCTTATGGATAGATGTCCAGTTTCATGATTAATGCTTTATCTTGCAGAATGTAAACAACGGATCAAGACTTGTTTACTTGGACAATGCAGCAACCTCACAGAAGCCATCTGCTGTTATAGATGCTGTTAACAATTATTATCGGTCATATAACTCAAATGTGCACCGTGGAATTCATTTCTTAAGGTATTTATATGCCAATCAGCTCTCTGGCATTTTGTGTGTTAGTAATCTGTAAAGGGTTTGATTCCTTTTTGGTTCTTAACTTATTATTTTCTACAATTTTATTTGAAATTAGTGCAAGGGCAACAGATGAGTATGAAATGGCAAGGAGAAAGGTGGCCGCTTTTGTAAATGCATCAGAGTCTAGTGAGATTGTGTTCACAAGAAATGCTACTGAAGCTATCAATCTCGTAGCTTATTCATGGGGACTTTCTAATTTAAAAGCCGATGATGAGGTGTCTTTTTAAGTCTTTTTATTTTACTCTTCCCAAATAAAAATTCCCATATTCTTTTGAGACTGAAATAACTGAATATGTAACGGCTTTTATATCTATACGACTATACCTGCAGATTGTTGTGACAATTGCTGAACATCATAGTGCCATTGTCCCATGGCAAATTCTATCTGAGAAGACTGGTGCTGTTTTGAAATTCGTCAGTCTAACAGAAGATGAAGTCCCGGATATCAAAATGCTACAGGATTTGCTTTCCAGCAAGACTAAATTAGTGGTCGTTCATCATGTCTCAAACGTGCTTGGTATGCATATCATATATGTTTGTGTCATCTTTGACCAATGTTGGTTAAAAAATTTTATCTATGTGACCTAGATGACATGAAGTTTAATCATCTAAAATTTTTTTTTTACCGTAGATCACACAATAAAAAACCCCTTGCTATAAGATTAGAAGAGGCTTCCTAACAATATGTTTCATGCTACCTGTTCCATGTCTTCTTTTTTATCTTTTTTTTTTGGTTCCTAAATAATTTTAGAATTCTTAAGGGCTCTTGTGTGTTTGTGTGAGGAAACTCTTGCAAGTTGATTATAAAATCTAACAGCCTTGTATTGCTGATATATATTTTTAAACTTTTTTTTAGCTTCTGTTCTCCCAATTAAGGATATTGCTCAATGGGCACATGAGTTGGAGCAGAGTACTGGTGGATGCTTGTCAAAGTGTACCACATATGGTTGTGATGTTCAGAATCTTGGTGTTGATTTTCTTGTTGCTTATTTTTGTTTTTTTTTTGTAAACAGCTAGTGTGGTAAAATATGGTAATAGAAACATTACTATTTTCTAATAATCTAATTTCTTGATTTCTTGAATAAAATGATTTAGGAGGTTAATGATTGAAAATACCAGTTTGACTTCGACCTGTTTGAACAAATTCAATGCATTTGGTAAAATTTACAGTGGTTGAGTTTCAACCTGTGTTATGAGTTTGATCAATTTGACCAACTTTTAGTCTTTAGCTATTTGTTTATTTTACTACTAGGTTAAAAACCCATGTATTACATGGGTGGAATAAAATTTAACATGTTAAAATTATTATTTTTATAAATGTTTTGTATCTTACATGTTATTACTTATAGTCATTGGTGAAATAAAGAATAATAAATATCTAAGAAATTATAAATAAAAATAATAAAAAGTAAAATTTTTAATATTATATTTGGATAAGATATAATATAAATCATATGGTTTAGTATGTTTTAATAAATTTTAGAATAAAAATATTTATAATTTAAATATTTTATAGTATAGTTTACATATTTAAATTAATTCTCATTAATATGAGAGAGAGGCGGGAAACATAATTTTAGAGTTAACCAAAAATTGCCAAGTGTCCACTTTAAACCTTCTTTTATTATAATAGATAGATTTGGCGAGCTAGAGAAAAAACATAACCTGAATCGACTTATTCGTAAAATAATGGCTCCAAGTGCCACTTGTACCATACATATATTCGATGTTTGTTGCTAGTTTATGAAATTGAGGGATAAACATGCTTCAGATGTGTGGGCCTACAGGCGTTGGTTTCTTGTATGGAAAAAACGAGCTCTTGGCAGCAATGCCTCCATTCTTAGGTGAGGCTGCATCATAAAAATGTCAACCACTTAGCTATTTCACTGGGACATTTATGTAATACATAAATTTGATGAGAGTTTTGAGTGTGGTTTTTATGGTTGACATGCAGGTGGAGGGGAAATGATTTCTGATGTATTCTTGGACCATTCTACTTATGCGGACCCTCCATCCAGGTTGGCTGAGTTCTATTATAACCTCTTTACAAATTGACTCTTGATGTCAAAGTAATCGTCTTTTGCATCAACACTGATCCTTGTATATCTCTGTATCTTAAATTATTGTTCTCATGTTTCAGATTTGAGGCTGGAACACCTGCGATTGGGGAAGCCATTGGTTTAGGATCGGCAATTGATTATCTTTCTCAAATCGGCATGCAAAAGATTCATGATTATGAGGTGATCAACATCTTTTCTGTCCGAACCGACTATTTAGTTGATCAAACTATGGTGTCAATCATGTCAGCTTGGCAGGTTGAAATATTGAACCGGAACACAACCCATATATTATTCGTATCAAAGACATTAACCCTAACCTGGACACTCTTAAGTTGTAACCTGAACATGATAGTTTAAGCCATTTATCTAAATGAGTCAAACGGGTTGCTGGGTTGTAAATGTGTTAAATGGATCAGTGGGTTGTAATAAACGGGTTAAAAGGGTTGTAAACGGGTTGGCGAGTCAACCCGAACATGACCCATTAGTTAAATGAGTTAGATATAAGAAATCAGAACCTATTTTATCATATTGTGTTGCAGGTCGTGTTAGAAGTTGCTGCCTGTAGATTTAACTAGTATTAACTTAAACCTATTGCTCGCTTAATTTTGTTTAACAGGTAGAACTGGCTAATTACCTTTATGAAAAGCTTCATACAATCCCCGGTGTTCGTATATATGGACCGGCTCCTTCAGAAACTGTTCATCGTGCTGCTCTATGTTCCTTTAATGTTGAAGACCTTCATCCCACAGACATAGCCACTTTTCTTGATCAGCAGGTATCCAATAAAAACACCAACTTTTTCTTGATTCTTTCATTATATTCCTACTTTATCCTTAAAATATCTGGTGCCTTATATAAAACAATCAGATTATCCAAGAATTACAATTCACACGTGCACAACAACCTATCACTGTCCTTAGGCCACAAATATGAATGGTTTTTTTTAATATCATGTCAATAAAGAACTTCCTTCATCCCATCAAACGTAATTGATTTTAGTAGTGATGATTTCGCGATATTGATTTTGTACAGCATGGGGTAGCCATTAGATCCGGGCACCACTGTGCCCAGCCACTTCACCGGTACTTGGGGATAAATGCAAGTGCACGAGCCAGTCTTTATTTCTATAATACAAAAGAAGACGTTGACGATTTTATTCGTGCTCTAGTTGATACCATTGCTTTCTTCAACTCTTTCAAGTAGTTCTTTCTCTGCAATGAAATGTGTTAGGTTTGTAAAACCATGCATGTGTTTGGATATTCTCTTGTGATTGTATTGATGTATTTTATATTTATTTTTTGTAGGAAAACAATCATATATAAAATAATGAACGTATAATATCTTGTTAGCAGTGTGTCTAAACCTATCAAAATCTTAAGCTCCATGCGAGCTGGTTTCAGGAGTAAAATGCCATAATAAAAAAAAAAAAAAAAAGAAATACAATATAGTAAAGTAAAAAAGATGAACTACAACTGAACAAGCTGAAAAATAGGTAAAAACCCAGAGAAAAGCAGGGAAAAAAAAAATCGAACAAGTGCGTCTCCATGCTTTTAGCTGCTACAACATAAAAATTAAAAAAAGAAAATTAATAGGAAAAGTGGGTTCTCATACCTATTAGCCGTTGCAACATACAAACTTTCACATCACAAGCCATTTCACGTTCTCTAGCTTTTTGTATTACATTCTCCAACTCTTTTATATTTCAAATGCAACTCCACCATCACTCTCCTCAACCCCAACTAGAAGTGATCTTTATCGACGCCCACCATGTCGTAAGGAATACAGATCTGACAAAGGTGACCATAAGCAATTGAAGAACTGACACAGCCATCGAAAAGTGATGTGTTAAGAACTAAAACTCCCATTCTGGAATTGCAACAAGGAATAAAAAGCAAAATGCTCTATTCGAGATGGGCAGATCTCTAGAGGTTCGTACGAAACAATAAAGTTGTAAGCTCTAAAGAAAAAAAAAAGAAAAAAAAGAAACAAGTAATGCAGAACAATAAAAATAACCCAGCAGGTTGTACTTTGTAGAAACTGCTAACGGCTTCACTCCACCTTGTCATGATCAAAGGTATTTAGGGGGGAACCGAACACCTACTGGATATGCTCCACATGCTCCATGGATTCTTCTGCACCCAAGTTTAGCTGCCTTTCTTTTACGTGTGTACACTTTGAGTGGGCAACTATCATGATGCCTTGGGTGAAATCAACCGCTTCATGGAACCCTTTGCTTCACAGAATTTGAAGTATTTTGCTCACCATCTCTTTCGCCAAAGGCATACTTTGTATAGCAAGCTCACTAGTATACATTTTGTAGGGACTATGCAAAATTTGTATGACCAAAAATCAAGTTATATTGGAAGTAGAGGTGGCCAAAAAAACCGGTTCGGGAACCGGTTTGGCCGAAAAAACCGAAACCGGTTTCTGGCCCAAATCGGTCCGAACCGCCTGTTCCTCCACCGGTTGGAGGTTTCAAAAAATGAAACCGGTTTCAAACCGGTCCGATCCCAAACCGGTTTCAAACCGGTTCCCAAACCGGTGCACCAAACCGGTTCACCAAACCGGTGCACCAAACCGGTTTTAAAAACTAGCCGTTATATAACAGCTATATAGCCGTTTTTTTGACCCTTTTTTGACTGTTTTTTGTGTTTTTTTACCATTATACCCCCCATTAAGCTAGTATAAATATGTATTGGATGTTTTGGTTGAACCACAACAACTTAAAACTCTCTCTACTCTCAAAAAACGCTCTATATTCTCAAATACGCTCAATACTTTCGTTCAATTCAATAAAAACTCTCAATACTCTCGATCATTTCAAAATGGCTTCATCAAGTGCTCAATCATCCGTTGGTTGTGATGCGTCTTCAAGCAACGTGGTGGTAGCAATCCTTCCTACGAATAAGAACCCCGAAATATGGTGCAATTACAATTTATGTCAAATGGCTAGCGGTCCAAACAAAGCTCGTTGCAAGTATTGTCATAAGTTTTTCAAAAAAGATGCAAATACAACTTTGAAAAACCACATTGCGAATAAATATTGTAAGGCTTTGAAATTGAAAGGTGAACTGTCTCAATGTCAAGCTTCGATGACAAGCGAAGGGAATGTTTGGGCTTATGACGTTGAAGCGGTTCGTGAGCAAATGGCGCATTTTGTAATTCAAGAAAGCTTGTCATTCAGACATTTCGACAATGAACGTTTGACTCGGTTAATTTAACGAACTCTCCAACCGCGATACACACATGTAAGTCGTGCTACACTTAGAAGAGATTGCTTAAAAATATGAAAAAAAGCTAAAATTGAATTAATATCTTATTTTGAAAATTTACAAACCGGTGTTAACTTAACTAGTGACGTTTGGTCGACTCCGCACGGTTCACCGGACTCGTACATTTGTGTCACCGCCCATTGGGTTGAACCTGATTCGTGGCAAATGATAAAACATACGATTGCGTTTGAATTGTTTGATTATCCTCACACTGGTCAAAATATTTTTTTATCTTATTGACAAAGTTATTAGAACATATAAACTGGAAAACAAAATCTTGTCAATATCTTTTGACAACGCGTCAAATAATACGCTTGCGATAGAACATCTAAAATTAAAATATAAACCAATTTGTGACGGTGTGTTTTTTCATAGTCGATGTGTTGCGCACATCATAAACTTAGCCGTTCAAGACGGTTTAAAAACTATTGAAACAGTAAAAGATAGTTTTAAAAGAATGTTACGTGACATTTTTAACAGTAACCAAAGATATAGTAGGTATCGCAAGTTTTGTAAAGACGCAAATTCCAAGTGTTTAGGTCCGAATTGGAACGTATCTACAAGATGGAATTTGACTTGTAACATGTTTGAAAAGGCTATTGACTATAAAGAAAGTTTAATAGCCTTTCATAATACTTTGATGAGTCGTGAAAAGGCTTCGACTTACCATCCATCAGGTTGGGCTATTATTGAAGAAATAACCAAAATGCTTAATGTTTTTAAAACCACAACTATTTGTTTTTCTGGAGTTTATTATCCAACGAGTCCATTAGTACTTCACCAAATTTACTTGATGACTTCAAAATTAAATGAGTTGTCGTTCAAAGGTAGACCTTATTCGAATATGATACCACCAATGAAAGAAAAACTTTAAAAATATTTTAAAAAAATGCCTCCGGTTATTACATGTGCCGCTGCTTAAACCCTTGTTTAAATACGTCAGGGGTTAAAACTTTACTTGATAAAATTATTTTTAATTTGGATTTAGAAGAAGAAAACCCTTATTATGCTCAAAGTGCAAAAAATAATTTTAACACACATTTAGGCCAAATGTTTGATGTTTATTTAGCAAAATATGGTAAAACATTAAACATACATGAGTCTATGCGGCACATGACGAAGGTTCAAGTGATCCAATGTTTGCTTCGTATGATATTTTAAGAGATGAATGTAGTAAACGTCAACGTGGTAACACTCCGAGTAGTGAAATCGGGAGGTATAGTGAAACAAACTTTTTATCCACCATGACTCCACAAGATTTTTAAAATTTTGACTTGTTGGCTTGGTGGAAAGGTAAGGAAGATCAATTTCCAATCCTATCCACCATGGCCCGAGATTTACTAACCGTTCAAGCTTCCACGGTAGCTTCGGAATCTGATTTTTCTGTTAGTGGTAAGATTATATCAATACGAAGAACCCGACTCTCCCGAAGTAGTTGAAATGTGTATTTGCTTAAAGGATTATTTGGATGCAGCTGAAAGAATACAAGACAAATGCTCACTTGAAGAAGAATTAGAATATGAAGTCAAAATATATGAAGACGAAGTAGACGGTGGATTAACACCCGGAATGATCGATGATGAAGCGGCATTTGATGAGTACATTCGTAATAGCTCGGGTTCTGGTGGCGAAGAATAAAGTATCCAAATATGCAACGGACGAACGGAGAACGACTTTAATTTTAAAAGTATACGTCATTTGAATTGTTTATATGCTTTGAATAGTATCTTTATTTTACATTTTATGTAATTTTTGATAAAAATAAATAATCATATTTAATTTTTCATGTATCATAAATCATAATTATATTTTTATTTAAATTTTACATTTTATGTAATCTTTAATTTTTAAGCCCTTTGTAATGTTTTATGTTTTAATATTTATAAATAATTTATATAAATGTGTATTCTTTGATAAAAATAAATAATCAAATGTTTAATATTTATTTAACAAAATAATGTTTTAGATCAATTGAACAAGTTTTGAAGAATTTGATAAATGTGAAAAACTTTTGAAATTTTGCTAAGTGTTTGGACGCCTCATCACTGTTTGAGCGCATCAGCTAGGCGTTTGGAAACTGTTCATCATCACTGTTTGGACGCATCATCACTGTGAGCGCATCAACACTGTTTGGGCGCATCAATACTGTTTGGGCGCATCAATACTGTTTGGGCGCATCAGTATTGTTTAGGCGCATCATCACTATTCAGACGCATCTGTTTGGACGTTTCTTCAATCTTCATTGGTTAAATAAAAATGCAAAACCAAACCGGTTTGGGCCCAAACCGATTTTCAAACCGGCCCCGACCGATTCGATAGGTTTGAATTTACTAGCCCTAAAACCGGTTTAGGAACCGAACCGGTTTGGGGTTCAAACCGGTTGAAAATAAACCGGTTCAAACCGAACCCGTTTGGCACCAAACACCGGTTTGTACACCACTAATTGGAAGTGGAAATGCCCATTTAGAGAGTTGTAGCATCTATGCAATTTAAACATGAGGTGTAATTCTTCGAAGACAATTTTGTTTGATTACATGTTAGAAATTTAACCAACATAGATCAAGTTAGAAAAAAGAGGAATAATGGAAGAGAACATCCAAAATTCAAAAAGTTGCTCTTTATCCTTGAGTTTGCTTGTTCATGGTGGAATCAAACAAGTCTAAATGATTCTCAACCACTGATCTTGTCTTGCACATCCAGCATGGTGTCACCAAAGCAATTCACTAGCGGCGCAGTGAAGGAAGCAAGCAATCATACATCCGTTCCATGCGTGACGTAACCATTAGCTTATGTGCAGTCTGCAGGTTTGGCTTCCCTAAATCACTGATATCCTGTCTCAAACTGTTCACAATACACCCTAAATCAGCCACATCTATGTGTTGTAAAAAATGTTTATATACATATAAACGTGTTTATATAATAAATTGATGTTAAAATGAATAAACAAACGAACCACTGCCATTCACCAGTGGCCTTTGCATGCCGCTCTACCGCTCTATAAAGGCGGTCCAAGGTATACAAAACCAATCCATACATACATTGAGCATCTTTCTCCTGCATACAGAAGACGAATGCATTTTGCACTATGATATCAATGTTCAATAAAGTTGCTAAAAACACTATTAATGGGTAAATATTAAACCTATCATCCAAAGGCTTATTACAATTATGAATAAACTGAGAATCGTTACACTGTATTGCAACCAAAAGCATCCATATAGAGACTTAGGGAGCGTTTAGTTCACTCAAATTAATGGAATAGGCATCTGTATCTTAGTCTTCACCTGTTGAGTTTGCTGAATTTGTTGGAACTTAAAATTTTTTTTTAGGGATACCATGTTTGGTTGGAGAATGAAGGAGTTAGAATCAGAATTAAAATGAAATACTTCAAATTCATTCAAAGCAAAGTAGTCAATACCTACAAGTTCCAAGTATTAAAAAAATTCAACCAAATGTACTGAAATCTCTCACTCCCTCACCAATGCCATCACCACAACCGACACCAACACCCGACGCCACCTCTGCCCTCATCATCGACAATAACGCCTCCGCCACCCCACAGGCATGCCACCACCACCACTATCACTCCCAACATCACCAAATTCCAACTTATTTACCAAATTGACAAACAAAATAATTATTTTATCAACCAAATGTACAAAAAATCCAAATATTTTGACATATGCAATTCTTTGACAAATCTCATTCCTAATCCAATTCCTTTTGACAAATCTCATTCCTAATCCAATTCCTTTGACAAATTCAAATTCCTTAAAAAAAATCAATGAACCAAATGCCTCCTTAGCATTATTATAAAGCAGGCCCAGCCCATCATCAGATATAATTAGGTCATGTTCTAAATTTGTAAACTTATCAATAAAAAAAGTAGAGTTTACCAGTCCCTGGTCGATATAATGCTGGAACTGCATAATTTTCTTCTCAACTTCCACTATTAGTAGTCTTCTTTGTACTCGAGCAATTCTTCCTTTTCCCTCAGCCTTAGTGTCCTGAGAGACAAGAATCGTAAGATAACTAGTGACTGTCTAGCTGATAGAAATAGAACTAAATACAAAAGAATTCTGCGGTCACAAGGTTCCAAGTCTAGCTTAGTTTAAAACATTGTCATTTTCATTGAGTTGGTTAGCATGTGGGTTAACCTTTGGTAGAGAACTTAGGTACTAGACTTTATGTTCAATTCAAATTGCAACTCTCTTTTCTTCCAATAACACAATATGTCGAGGGAGGTTTCCTCAAATATCGTTTGTGAGTTTATTTTGAAGGATTTAATCCTAATTAGTGAAAGGGTTGGTTTAGTTAAACTATGAAAGTTTAAGGATTGAAGTCATGAAACAAGTGAGAGAAAACATGCAAAAAAAGGATAGAGAATGGCTTCAATTATGGAGATAACTCTAAATGATTTATTTACGTTTATGTATTTAGTCAAGATAAATGTTAAGGATTTGTTTTGATTTGTTTCATTATTGTTACAAGTTAGAGGTAGATTTGGAAACAAGTTAAGGTTAGTATAAATAGAGGTGTTGCAGTAGTTTAACACTAGTGAACTCACCTAAGGAAGCGTTTGGATTTCGTTTTAGAACTAACAATCTGATTAGGGTGATTTCAACTCACATAACAGCTGATAATCTAATTTTAATATTCAATATTGTAAAACAACCTGGATTAAATTAACTAATGTTGTGAATTATAATACAAGGGAACCTTAAATATATAGGAAAGAAACTAGACAAATAGAAACCTAACTTCGGCCTATGGATCATACAATAATAAACCCTAATAATAAAACATTAATATATAAAACTAACACCCCTCCTCAAGTTGGAGGATAGATGCTAATAATGCAACAAATAAAATTTAGATAAAAGAAAGAAACAGGGTCAGGAGCAGAAAATAGGGACAGGAATAAGAGCAGGAATCCAGGACAAGAGCAGAGGAAGGAATCCAGGACAAGAGCAGAGGAAGGAATCCTGGACAGGAGCATGAAACCAGGACAGCGGCTTCTGGGACATGATTAGGTAAGCCCTGATCTGAATCTCAAACAGCGGCTTCTGAGACAGGATCAGGTAAGCCCTGATCCGAATCTCGACCAGCCGCTTTTCTGGAACTAACCAGTAGTGGCAGCTGATGAACTGTCCGCATGAATAGTAACACTGCGAGAACACCACCGTGAAAAGTGTCATGTGAATGATACCGTCTTGAATAGCAACTGTCGTGAACAGTGAGTCTTGAACATGAACAATAACAACATGACAGTGTCCTCATGAACACTAACAACCGATGCGACCGTGAACGGGTTCTTAAAACAAGAATCTACACCGGCGCATACCATAACCATAACCATAATCAAACCCAGTAAATCTCATCTATAGCAAAGCTATTGACGAGGTCTGGGGAGGGTGGAATGTAAGCCAACCTTAACTCTATCACACTGGATAGATAGGCTGCTTCCAAGAAGACCCCCATCTCTACAGCAACCCACACAATCAGAGGAGGTACACCGGAGCATGTAATGGAAAACTAATCCGCCTTGTCTATTTGTCTAGGATTCATAACAAGTGATGCCGTCAGGGTTTGTATTGTACCTAGAGCCTTAGCTCTAATACCATTTAAAACAATCTGGATTGAATTAACTAAACATCGTGAATTACAATAGAGGGGAACCTTAAATATATAAGAAAAGGGAAACCCTAAATATATAAGAAGAAACTAGAAACCCTAGAAACCTAACTTGGGCCTATGGGACATATACTAACAAACCATAATAACAAAACATTAATCAATATAACTAACCAATATTACGTAATCACTTTCAAAATGCATACCCAACGCCCCTAAATTGATTTTATCAACCGTGGCTGCCCATATTAAGTACTAAGTGAGAATGACTTCCACCATCCTTTTTCTCTCACACACGCCTCACAACCGAAGCTAAAAATCATGCATCACATACCTGTTTGACCCATGCACGTAATAACATGAGCACAATAAGGGAGAGAAAAAATGCAGGTAAAGCAGCGAGGATAGCAAAGTTTATCTCGTTGGCCCTCAATATCTGGTTGAGTTCAAGCATTGCCCTATTTACAATACAAACTTTAGAAACACAGAGTAGCATTAACACAAAACTAGTAAACAATTTAAAGAAATTCTTGACACAACTCACGTTTCAATGTCCAGTTTTAGCTTCTGAATCTGTCAATTGCCAAAAAAAAAATCCCAATGTCAGGTGGCATAGTTTGAAATCACTGACTAGCAAACAGAACAAGGATGGAAGTATGTTACTTGAATAAGCATTGCACGAGCAAGTTCACCCCCAAGAAGATTCTGAATTGGATGCATAAGCTCCTTCTCGTATCTACAAAAATGTTCAATTAAGATTAGACACAAGGGAAACAGTTGCAACTATCATGTAACAATGAGCAAGTAAGACTTTATACACCCTTAACATATTTTATTCTAGAAACATGATCTTAGCCGATGATACAACTGTCATATTTTTCATCAGATTTGAAACATAATAGTTACAACTTACAACCAACAACCATACCCAGTAAATCCCACCCAAAGCATATTTGAAACATAATAGTTAAAACTATTAAAAAAAAATTCTCATTATTATCATTAAATACACATACCTGCCCATTACTATTTCAAGCATTTCCTGGTCTGATGCATTTGCTGGGAACTTTTGACCTTTTGTCTGCTCACTAAATGCCAATAACATTCTGCAAAAATAGTAGTTGTTAAGAAAAGGAAACACATTATGTTTCAACTATCCTTCTGCAAATTCTACTATAAAGTTATACGAGTACAATTGTATTTTGTTATTCAACCAGTTATTTATAATTTATAACTTATAATATATAACACTAATATTTGTATGACCATATATTCATTAAAAGATGGCTCATTTAGAATAACATTATACGTGCATTATCAGTTTGATAATTTTAACTCCATTACTAACCTGTGTAGCGAACTAGAAGTTAATTGCACTTCTTCGAGTTCCATTACTCCCCTGTGCCTTTTTCTGAAGGTCTCAAAAAGCTCATCTCTTATAGCTATAAGCTGATATAGAATGATATGCCATCAACAAAGACTTTTGCAGAAAAAAAGAGGATTAGGGATTAGGGATAAGGGGGAGTGCATGTATATGCAAAGGCAGAAATCTGACTAATTGCTTATGAATGGGTCAACTGGGACACCTAAAACAGGTCAAATGGATCAAACAAAAACTATAGCTAAAAGGGAAAAGAGAATGGGTTTAAGTGTTCCTAGGTCCATTTTGAATCCTTACCTTCTAAATTGTGTATTCAAGGATATAGATTATTATTCTTGCAATGACATCATCATTTAAAAAGCTTAATAAATAGACAAAAAGTCTTACCGGTTGCTCAACATGGTCAATCATAAAAGCAGTTACCGATTCTTTCGCATCCAGAATCCAATTATCGATGTCAGAACTCCCAGCCAATCTACTATGACGTAGAAGCCATAGTGAAAATATTGTAACTCCGACAGCCCCAACAGTGTAGCGCACCCAGTGTTGGGTTATTTTCCTTGGCTTCTGGTGTTTGGCAACCTAAGACAAAGCAATAGCATGTATAATCTAAGGCTGAAAAAGTTATCAGCATATGATATGAACACTAAAACTCTTCCAAATGCTTCGTGCAAAAAAGGAAGAAAGGCTTATTGTAAATTGCCGGTTAGTCAAGCAATAAAGCAGACTTGAATGTTCCTTTACTTTCCATTAAATTTCTAAAGGAGCAGAGAGTTCACATTTAGCAAATAGACCTTTCACACAAATACAAACAAATGTACATAGTAATATTCCACTCATAAAGTAGGGTCTTTTCTTTAGATGGGGGGGGGGGGGGGGGAATTAGGCCTGGGCATAAAGAGGTCGCACCCAATGTGACCCCCGACCCAAATTGTATATATCAGAAGGTTTAATCTGGTCTTTGCATGCATGCATCCACATCTGGGGTTTTGGGTTTAAGGTTCAAGGGAGCAATCAAAACCATAGCCCTAAGCATGTTTAGCATTCAATGGACCAAATGACCAATTAAAACCCATAGCCCCATATATTGGCACAAATTGTAATATGTGATGACGTGAATGTGAATATATGTAGGCTTTTAAAAATAGTGCAAAGATATCCAATCAAATTATTACTACAAACAACTGACAGGATTCATTTTTTTAGTTTAAGAGCATTTAGAATTATAAAGCATGAGAAAAAATCTTACCAAGAGAGATAAGTACACATCCAGCTTGCTTAGATTTATATAAATCAAGTTGACGGAATCTCTAATCGCGCAATCAGTCCACTGAGATCCTTGCTGAGTTATATCTGGCAGTTTCTCAAACAACAAAGGTGACGAATAGCTCCCATCAACAGAAGAACCGGACTGCATATTTAATTGTAACATAAACATACGATCAAATTGTATTAACTTCTCTTTCATCTATTTGTGTAGCATAAGATGGGTATGAATTGGAGGTTAAATTACCTGACGCATGGCACTAACATGCCCAATTGATGTTTCCAAATCTAAAAATAAGACATTTATCGTTCCTAGTAATGAAGCCAGTGATTTCTCAGGCGCCTTAAAAATCTGCTCCCCAACTTTGTCAACCTCCACATAGACCTAGCAAAAAACAAATATAGATTCCCATCAAGCATTAGTTTCTTGAGATGGATTTATAGACAATCAAAATGGATGCTAGGGAAAATACCCTTTGACACCAACTAACTTGAAGTATTTCCAAAGAAGAAAATACCTCCATTTTTATAAGACATGGCAAAAGGGTAAACTGCTGCAGTTTTCATAAGTTGGAGGGGAACTTAAAATTAAAGATTAGAAGGTCCCATTAGCTAAGTGTCAACTATCTCTACTCTTCATTTGCACCAACACCACTAGGTTGCTTTATATGTTCACCTGACATCACTCCCTATCATTTGATATTATGTTTTTTATTTTTGATAATCAATGCACATGAACCTTATTCCTCACTAAAAATCAACAACAGATTTATACAAAATCAAATCATATTCTGAGGATTAAGATATACATGGAATGTGCCCCATATCAGGTTTTAAACACGCATACGTGTCAAAATGTAGTTATATTCAAGTAACCCAACTCGTCTACAAGCTCAAACCAATAGATGAAGTGTCTTACATCCACATCCAACAATATTTTCAAAGAGCTACGGAATTAAACTGCAGCAATACCTGTGCTAAAAACGTAGCCAAGGAGTATCTTAAGCTAGTTAATACACTTATTCTCTCGGATATATGTGCGGACGCCGCAGTAGAAAGATTCTGCATTCCAGTACCATGGAAAATATAATCATGTATCAACTGCCCCGAACCATCAAGAAACGCTCTAGGCCCTCTCTCAAAAACCATAAAGTACACCTTATGAAAGTTTGATCCCTGATACAATAACACAGTAACAGATTTATCACCCAGATAACCATGGAGAGAACACAATATCTAGCAAAGTTAAAAGAACCATCGCAGACCTCTGCTCTAGCCTGCCAAAACTGTAAATTCTTCTGAACACTATGCAAATTGAAGAAAATATGCTCTAAAATGTCCCCTAGAACTTCATACACTCTAGATGCATCAGATGTCAGCCTGAATGACAGAGCATATGCTAATTACAAAACAATCACGTAATGATGCATGTTCAAGTAAACCCTAAATTAGAAATTACTTGAGGGGTTGAAGAGAAGGTGCAGGAAGGGGAGGGGGGAGAGAAGCCCCGCGATTTCTGCGTGAAGTGGAGGGGATGAGGGTCCTCTTGTAGAGAGTTGAGATGTGTTGGAGAAAGGTGATCTTTTCAGGGAGTTTGAGATCGGATAGAGAGGGGAAGAAGGCTTGAAGACGCTTTCGAAGGACTTTAGAGTAGTATTGGTAAGATGATGAGGCGTTGGATGATGAATTTGTGGCGGTGGAGGAATCTTCCATCGGTAACAGCCCGCCTTCTTCCGCCGGAAATATGAATCTCCCACGCACTGTGAAAGTGAATATTTTTTCTTTGACTTTTCACAGGTTTAGGACGCTGGATAGAGTTTTATAACGTGTATGTTTGACATTGCTTTTTTAGTTTAACAAAAATTAATTATTAACTTATGATTTTTTAAAATAAATTTTTTAAAAAATATTTGAATTGACTTATAAACTAAAACGTTATAAAATTACTAAAAAAGACATACTTTAAGCTTAGGGGAGTTAGTAGAGGGGTATAATAAAAAATTAAACTAAAAATAGTTTTTGAAAATTAATAAATAACTATCTATTTACTTTTCAAAACATACTTTTTTACCTTATATGAAAAGTTAATGATACTGAGAATGCTTCTTTGTTTCTCAAAAACAAAGAAAAAAGAAACAAAAGAAAATTATATCAAGCTCATGTCCTCTCCCCTGTTAAAAAAAAAAACAAAAGAAAATTATATCAAGCTCATATCCTCTCCCCTGTTAAAAAGATGCCTAAGGTGGAAACTGTGATTGTAGAGAAAGAAACTCAAGTAGACAAAGAACATAATAGAAAGAACAGGATCACCTACTTGAGTGTCATAGGTTTCTACAAGGCAGAAGCTTTACTCCCTCTATCTTATGATTATATAGAGATCGAGTACCTTAAGCAACTAGAACAAGAAGTTCTTAAAGGAAAAAAAGCTGCTAAGAGAAAGATGAGGGATGAAGCTAAAAAATCAAGGGCCACCATCAAAGCGAACAAGAAGAAGTCAGATGACAGACAAAAGATGGTGAGCTTCTTAAAGTTGTATGGGTTCTCCGGTAGGAGGCTTGGTCCCATGTCTTTATCCATAACGAATGAGCACATCAAGGTGATCAAGTAGAAGATCAAAAGGGGTAAGCTTCAAGACTTGCATTCTCTTCTAAGTCAAGCTGCACCTAAAGCTGAGGTCAAGGTTTAACCTAAACAGACAACATAACCAAGATCTATTACTGATCCACAGTCAGCTTCATCTGACCCACAACAAGGTCCTGAACTGAACATGTGAAGGGGAAGGACAAAACTGACAAGGAAAAAGAAAGAAAAGGTGATCAAGACCAACCTTCTCAGTCAATATATAGAAAAAGGAAAAGAATGACCATCATAAAAGACTTGAAGTCTGAAAAGAATAAGAAGTCTAAGGCATCCACCTCTACACCTTAGGATGAGTCAAAACATCCTGAGGGTAAACCAAATGAGGCTGCTTAACCAACTCCCTTATATGTAACGCCTCTAGCTGTTAAGAGACCCATCATGTCTTTGTTGTATTCTCCAACCCAGACAGAAGGTTTGTCACAAGAGATCAAGGAGGTCAACAAATATTTTTCTGGCAAAACATACTTGACATGCCTGAGTATGATCTCTTAGACATGAAGAGATACTATGAAAGCCTGAAGAATCCTGACAATCAAATAAAGAGTAGAATGGCTTTGATTCTGATGGATTTAATCATGTAGAAGATCCAAATTCATAGTGATCTTAAAGTTTTGGTAGCATCAGCCTAGGGGGAGTTTGTAAGATCAAGATGATTATCTAAATGCTGATGCTAACCAAAGATCTCTCAGCATGCAATGAAGTACAAGGAAGGAAGTATATCAGAAGATTTGACTATGTACAAAGAAAATAACTAAGTGTCAAATATTCTGAAACCAAAAACAGAAATCTTTTGAAGCCAAAGTGAAGTCTTCCGAAGCTTAAAGACAAAGTCTTGCGAAGCTTGAATATTGAACTCTTCCGAAGACTAAAAAGACTTGTGTTTCTTCTGAAGTTTGAAATCTCGAAAGAAACACACTCTGAAATACTTTTGACAAAAAAAGAATACCTTTCCACTGTCAGTTCTAAATACTCACCAACTTATACAAGTTGGTGATTACCTTTTTACTTTTGTCAACTGTACCATAAGGTCTCTTTTCTGTAATTTTCTAATTTAGTACGTTTATACTTATTGTATTACAATCGAATGCGAGCTATGGCCTGTCATAGTCACATAGTCATAAGTCAAAAGACAATCTGTCTTTTGGCTTTATGTTGATCTTGTTATCTAGATTAGTATCCAGCTGGCCTTCAAAGTATGGCTGGCTGTAGGTTGTAGTATAAAGTATCTCATGTATCAGTCTAAGGACTAAGCTTTGTAATACTTGTAGCCATTTGATAGCAATATACATCATTCTTGAGAACCTATTTTTCTATTCTTGAGTGTTCTTATTTATTATTCATTATTTCACTGCCTGGTTCCCTATTTGATCTAGTAAGTGTGTTTAGTTGATAATCTCCAACTGTGAAACTATTTTTTGAACCACAACCGGTCCTTCAATTGGTATCAGAGCATCTCAAGCTCTTGATTGCAAGATCCTATCATCTTGAATCATTGTTCAGTTTCACATTCACTTACTTGCTCAAATGGCAGCTCTTTCTAAAGCTGATATGGAAACCGGCATAATGACTAAGTCTCCACTGATAACTCCTGATGACTTTGACACTTGGTGCATGAGAATGGAAGGCTTTATCAAGTCTCAAGACAGAAGGATGTGGAGATCTATAGTCTATGGACCTCACTTCCCAAAGACTACTTCAGCAATTATTGGAGGTGGGAGGATACCCAAGGAAGTGACTGATTATTCTGAAGAATACTGGAAGAAAATAAACATTAATCAGAAAGCCTTGATCGCTCTTCAAACTACTCTTCCCAACTCCATCTACAGAGGCTTCAAGAAATGCAAGAGTGCAGAAGAACTCTAGGATGCACTAAAGCTGATGTATAAAGGATCTGAGGAAGCTAAGGAGAACAAGAAAGACATAATGAAGCAGTGTAACACCCGAAAAATTTCAGCAAAAAAAAAGAGAGAAAAGAAAAGAAAAAGGAGAAGAAGAGTATACTAAAAGCAAGGGGTTAAAAGTGTGCAAGGGGCAAACTTGCCCATAATGAGATTCAAAAAGGATTATGGCAACCCATATTTCTTTTCTCATACTCACTTTCGGCTGAAAAAGGAAAGAAGAAGTTCTTAACCGGTTCTAGAGAGAGAAAGAAGAAGATCTTCAAGAAGCTTGTTTTTGTGTGTTTTAGTGCTAGAACTCCAGGTAACTCTCGGATTTGAGGTGTTTTTACTCGAAAGCTGTTAGAGATGAGTTCTAGATCCCCTCTTTTACATGTTTCTGCTTGTTTGGGGCTAGTATGCATATTAAACTGTTGTTTTCTGCACAAACTATGTTTTTTCCATGTATGGTACGACTAAAATATGATGAATGTTTGTTTATGTGACTTCTGTGATGTTGGGTAGATGTTTAGCATGTTTTAAGTGTGTAACATGTTAGATTTATGCTAAGTATAAGTTAGAATGATGTTTGGGGACTGGAAAATACGTATGATGCTTTGCAGGTGATAATTATAGTGTCCGCTGTGGACACTTAGGATTTGCATGGTGTCTGCTGTAGACTTGGTACGTCCGCTGTGGCCACTTAGAAATATCATGCAAGTGTCTACTGTGGACTTTACACGTCCGCATGGACACTTAGAAAAATTGTGCATGTTGTCCACTGTGGACTTTACACGTCCGCTGTGGACACTTAGACAAATTTTGCATTCTGTCCGCTGCCTTTACACGTCCGCTGTGAACACTTAGGAATTTTTATGATTGTCCGCTGTGGATTTGTTCATCCGCTGTGGACTTTGTTCTTCCGCTGTGGACTTTGTTCATCCGCTGTGGACACTTAGGATTTGCATTGTGTCTGTTGTGGACTTGGTACTTCCGCTATGGACACTTAGAAATATCATGCATGTGTCCACTGTGGACTTTACACGTCCGCTGTGGACACTTAGAAAAATTGTGCATATTGTCCGTTGTGGACTTTACACGTCCGCTGTGGACACTTAGACAAATTTTGTATTTTGTCTGCTGTGGACTTTACACGTCCGCTATGAACACTTAGGAGTTTTTATGATTGTCCGTTGTGGATTTGTTCATCTGCTATGGACTTTGCTCATCCGCTGTGGACTTTGTTCATCCGCTGTGGATACTTAGAATGTTTTAGTCATGACCTGTGGACTTTGGTTGTCTGCTGTGGACTTTGGCTATCCGCTGCGGACACTTAGAAAATTTTAAGCCATCCGCTGTATGTTTGTTCATGTGTTGTAGACACTTAAAATTTTTCTGAAATTTTGGAAAATAGAATTTAGTGTTAAGTCTTGACGTTTTATGGTGGTTTATGCCTGTTGATGTTATGGCTGTTGTTGATGTTCCATATTATGTATTATGATGTGACTTTACGTGGTGTGATATGTGCTTATGTACGTAAAGTATTATTGTAAAGAAAGTGAAAGATAAAGATAATGAAAAGTGGAACGTAATCAATGAATGAAAGTCTTGCAAGAAAAATGAATGGAGGTTCACAACCATTGGGTTGTTAGCTCAACTGTGTACGGTTTAACTAACCCATGAGGATGCACACAGGGGTCAATCTTTGTGATTGACTAATATATACGAAACGGGACGCTTGTCGCTTGCCCTGGTACTGGAGTTAGCTTCGTGCATAATGTTAGGGGTCTATTTATAGACTTCGGCCCAGTACCAGCTTTGTGCACAATGTTTGAGGTATAGCATACGACATTGGTCTAGATGAAAGTGGAAGATAATAAAATACGAACGAACGATTATGAACGATGATGAAAGATAATAAATGATTATTATTAAGATGTACGTATGATGTGTGATCACGAACGAAAGTAAAGGAAAGGTTTTTATTAAAAGTAAAGTATTTTATTATATAAACTAGAACTCACTCAGCGTCGCTGACTTTTTATATGCATATCAGTTGGCAGGTAATCGATGATGCTGAAGAGGTGTAGGCATGGATGCATAAGCTACTGGGGATGATTCGAGTCTGGCATCCATATTTTGAAATGTCAATGTATTAATACAATTTTTGGGTTGTAAGCGAAATGATATGATAATTTGACATGTTTATATTTATTAATGAAAAGTTAAATTTTTGCTGCAAAACGAGGTGTTTTATATTATTTATACAATGATTGACCAACTGTAAGCGTCTCAGGAATGGGGACTTGCAAGTTGGTATCAGAGCCAAAGTTTAAGAGAATTGGGTAAAATATTTACAAAAACCTAAACTTAAACTGAGAATGGGACAAGAAAGGGAAAGGGATGCCAGTCCTAGTAGCTACATGCCTGCAGGTAAATGTTTTATGCAAACCTTCTGTATAAATTAATGGAAAAAGGAATTATGTGCGCGTGTTATGTGAATTATGTGCTCTTAGTAGATTTGGATACTGATGTAGTCAAGATGGGAAATGCTTAGGGAATGAAGAGTAAAGTAAGTGGCTGATCACAATTGGCCACTGTAATTAGGGACTTACTATACTTGACATAATCTGAGTTATCACCTTGAATGACAGTGTTGGTTTTTGAATCTTATAGTGTTTGGTGATGGCTGGTGGTAGATCTTCAAAGGCTTCTAGAGGTGGAGGTCATGGTAGACGTGGTGCTAGGCCGCGTGTCATAAGGAACAGGGCTAGAACCACTAAAACGGCTCCTAAAGAGCCCGAGCTTCATCACCTTGAAGGCAGTGATGAGAGTGCTAACCTGAGGGCCCCAGTGAAAGAGGCAGTTATGGAGGAAGTTCATCAAGTCATGTAGATGATTCTGCCATCTGTGGTGACTAAGGTTATTAGAGCCGTGAGAAAGGATGAAAAGAAAGAGAAAGAGGAGAGGAGGAAAACCGTTAGGAGAGAGGGCGAGGAGAGAGGTTCAGGTGAAGAGGAGCAACCAAAGACTGATATGGCTGCCTCCAGTGATGATGAGGAAGAGGAAGCAATGCAGTAAACTGTAAGGGGGTGTAGTTATAGGGCATTCCAGAGATGCATGCCCCTGACTTTCGATGGAAATGGGAACGCTGCTGCTGCTCACTGATGGCTGAGAGAAATGGAGTCTGTGTTGGATATCAGCGAATTCAGGGAGGATCAAAAGGTGAAGTTTGCTACCCACTTATTTGTGGACTCGGCCTTATACTGGTGGGACAACATTGTCCAGGCCTAGGGTAGCAGGGCGATTGGGAGAATGAGGTGGAGTGAACTTAAAAGGTTGGTAATCGAGGAGTTTTGTCCTCACAGGGAACTCGACAAGATTGAAAGAGAGTTCCTACAGTTGGAGGCGGGAACCATGACACACCAACAGTACACGACAATATTCAATGAGATGGCAAGGCTGGTGCCAGATCAGGTGACGCCTGTGTCATGAAAGATGAAAAGATACATCCAGGGTCTGCCGGCGAATATCCGTAGGCATCTGATTGCCGCCCGGCCAGGTACGTTTAGGTCGGTGGTCGATCTAGCGAGGAGACTGTACGACGAGAGAGAGGAGGTGACTGTGGTGGGGGTGAGTAAGAAAGGTGGTGGTGACAGAAACTGGAACGTGAAACGATTTGGCAGTGGTGGTTTTACTCACAAGAACAAAAAGGCAAGGGTGGATGATAGGAAGGTGGGGACGGCAGGTACAGGGATGAGGAGGTGTAATAAGTGTGGGAAGGAGCATGTAGGGGAATGTAAGTGGGGGTCGAATATCTGTTTCAAATGCGGGAAGGCAGGGCATATGGCCAAGGATTGTGGGGGGATAAGGTGTTATAACTGTGGAGAAATAGGTCATATGAGTTGGGAGTGCACGAGGCCGAGAGCTGAGAGCTCAAAGGCGGGAAAAGAGGATGAGAAAGGGAAGGAAGTGCAGAAGGCCAGGGCGAGAGCTTTTACCATGACCCGCGAGGAAGCCAGAGTGGATCCCGAGTTGTATCAGATACATTTTTGGTTAATGATGCTAGTGCTTCTGTATTATTTGATTCTGGTGCTAGTAGGAGTTTATTGCTGCTGCCTTCTGTGATAAGTTACCTATTAAGAGCAGAAAGACTAATGAGCCCTTTGATGTAGAAACTACTATTGGTAAGTCTACCAGGATTTCTGATATGGTAGAAGACTGTGACATAGAGTTGGAAGACCATAGGTTCTCTGCTAGGTTGTTTGTGATGCCCTTAGGAGGATTCAGTGTAGTCATAGGGATGGATTGGTTAGCAGCCTATGAGGCAAACATCGTGTGCCGTAAGAAGATGATTTGGTTGACCGCGCCCGATGGGAGTTTGGTGACAACGGTGATAGAGTTAGTACGATCCCGAAAGTAATCTCAATGGTTGTGGCAGAGAAGTGTATGAGGCGTGGATGCGGTGCCTATTTGACTTATGTGAAGGATATGGATGCAACAGTACCACAAATGTCGGATGTACCAGTTGAGTGTGATTTCCTAGACGTGTTCCCGGAAGATTTATCAGGTGTGCCACCTGACCGCGAGATTGAGTTTCAAATTGATCTGATACCTGGTGCCCAACCTATTGCAAAGGCGCTGCATCATCTCGCTCCCTCCAAGATGAAGGAATTGATGACTCAGCTGCAAGAGTTGTTAGATAAGGGGTTCATTCGACCGAGTATCTCTCCGTGGGGTGCTCCGGTCTTGTTTGTGCAGAAGAAGGACGGTAGCATGAGGATGTGCATCGACTACCGTGAACTGAATAAGTTAACGGTGAAGAATCGGTATCCGTTACCGAGGATTGATGACTTGTTTGATCAGCTCAAAGGTGCCAGTTGGTTCTCGAGGATAGTCCTCCGATTTGGTTACCACCAACTAAAGGTGAGGAAGCATGATATTCCTAAGATAGCTTTTCATACGTGTTATTGACAGTATGAGTTTCTTGTGATGTCTTTTCATTTAACCAACATGCCAGCTGCCTTTATGGATCTGATGAATCGGGTGTGTCGGCCTATGCTAGATAAATCAGTGATTGTGTTTATCGATGATATCCTGATTTATTTGAAGAGTGAAGAAGAGCATGCCGGTCATCTTCGAGAAGTTCTGGATACGCTTAGAAGGGAGAAGCTGTATGCTAAGTTCTCCAAGTGTGCATTCTGGTTACGCGAAGTTCAGTTTCTGGGTCATGTGGTTAATCCTGAAGGGATCATGGTGGACCCGACCAAAGATGAGGCGGTGATGCAATGGAAGTCTCCAAAGACGCCATCTGAGATTCGTAGTTTCTTGGGTTTCGCGGGCTACTACAGAAGATTCATCCAAGACTTCTCCAAGATAGCTTCACCATTGACCAAGTTGACCCGGAAAGATGTGAAGTTCATATGGGGTCGTAAGCAGGATACTACTTTCAAAGAGTTAAAGACAAGATTGACTCAAGCTCCTATCTTGATGTTACCCGAAGGGAATGTATACTTGGTCTATTCGGATGCTTCTTATCCGGGATTGGGTTGCGTGCTGATGTAATGGGGAAAAGTTATAGCCTATGCATCTCGACAGTTGAAGATCCATGAGGCTAACTACCTTACTCATGACTTGGAGTTGGCGGTTGTGGTCTTTGCATTGAAGATTTGGAGGCACTACTTGTACGGGACGAAGTGCACCATCTTCACTGATCATAAAAGTTTGAAGTACTTCTTCGAGCAGAAGGATCTTAATATGAGGCAAAAGAGATGGTTAGAGTTGATCAAAGACTATGATTATGAGATCCATTACCATCCAGGCAAGGCCAATGTGATGGGGGATGCCCTTAGTGAAAAAGTGAGACCCGAGAAGATTCGGGTGAAAGTTTATCAGTTGGTTATGACCTCCAATATGATGAAGCAGGTTAAGGAATTTTAGGATGAAGTGCTGAAAGAAGATCAGATTAACTCCAAAAGGATGAAAGGGCTAGTCGTCGAGTTGGGGGAGAACACTCTTGGTGTCCGGACCCGATCGGGGCGGATGTGGATTCCTTGTTATGGGTATCTACGTGGGAAGATCACGGATGAGGCTCACAAGACTCGATACTCAATTCATCTCGGTGCTACAAATATGTATCATGATATGAAGAAAGATTACTGGTGGCCGGGAATGAACCGCGATGTAGCGGAGTATATGAGTAAGTGCCTTACTTGCTTGCAAGTGAAGGCGGAGCATCAGAAGCCATACGAGAAGATCCAACCCTTAGATATACCTGAGTGGAAATAGGAGCACATCACTATGGACTTCATTACGAAGTTACCGTGTACGACAAGAGGATACGATGCCATATGGGTGATAGTTGATCGTCTGACGAAGAGTGCTCACTTTCTACTGATCCGCAAGACGTATTCATCTGAGAGGTCGGCGGATCTGTTCAACAAAGAGATTTTGAACCGTCATGGTGTACCGGTGTCTATCGTTTCTGACCATGACACTCGGTTTACATCTAAGTTTTGGAAGAGATTTCATGATGCGATGGGGACGAGGTTACATATCAGTACGGCTTACCATCCTCAGACAGATGGTCAGTCGGAGAGGAGGATTCAGACACTGGAGGATATGCTACGAGCATGCATCATTGATTTCGGAGGAAGTTGGGATGAACACTTACCATTAGCCGAATTCTCATATAATGACAGTTATCATGCCAGCATTGGTATGCCTCTATATGAGATGCTATACGGCAGGAGGTGTAGAACGCCTGTATGTTAGGGTGACATCAGGCAGAAGGAGTTAGGGAGCATTGAGGTGATCGAGGCTACGACCGAAAAGTTGGAAAAGACCAAGGCCTTTATGAAGGCGACAAAGGATAGACATAAGTCATATGCCGACAAGAGACGTAGACCGATTGAATTCAAAGTGGGTGATAGAGTTATGTTGAAGGTCTCACCTTGGAAAGGGATCATCCAGTTAAGGAAGTGGGGAAAGTTAAGTCCAAGGTACATAGGGCCTTTTCGAATCATTGCTCGAGTAGGAGAGGTGGCCTATCAATTGGAGCTACCCGATGTGTTAAGTGAAATTCACCCAACGTTCCATGTATCTCATTTGAGGAAGTGCTTAGCCGAGGAGGATATGATCATGCCACTCGAGGACATCGAGGTGGAACACAACATCATCTCATCTGCTACCCTGACAACTCACCAAAGGGTCCTTTTATCACCTTCCCGGAGACACCTAGGGAGAGCTATTCTCAAGGAAGTACATTCCAAGATCCAAGCTCTTCTCAGTCCTTTGTGTCTTCAGATGAATGTTCTGAAAACTTTCTCTTCACCCTTGAAGACCTAGACTGCATCCATCTAGATGATCTGGAGTACATGGAAATTGTCCAGCAGATGGCTCTTCTCACTCATAAAGCCAAGAAGTTCCACAAGAGGACATGGAGGAAGTTTCCAAGCAATGTGTCTAGTGAAAAGTTTGGGCTAAACAAGAGCAAAGTAAAGTGTTACAACTGTAACCAAATGAGCCACTTTGTTCAAGAATGTAAGGCACCAAGAACAAATGGTGGCCATACACAGTCCAAGCAAAACTACACTGAGGCAACTCCAAGAGCTAAGAAGCCCAACCAACCAAAGTAGCAAGCTATAGTTGTTATTGAAGAAGGAGGCTTTGATTGGGGCGTTCAGGTGGAAGATGTCTCCCCTAAACAAGCCCTGATGGCAGATCATGATGAATCAAAGAACTCAGATTAAATATCTTATTTCCAAGTTGATAGAATGCCAGGTTGAGCTTGTGATCAGCAAAGGCAAGGCAGAAAAATGTGTTCTTGAGGAGTAAACCTTGAAGAACATTATATCTTCATCCTTGCATTCAAAAGTTTGTTACCAGAACAGGCAGGGACTTGGATCAAATGAAATAGCTCCTCCATACACACTATTATTTGTAAGAGAACCAAGGTGTGGAACTTGTGAAGATGAGCTGCCTCCTATTGATCCTATCGTAAAGAAAGATGAAGATGAAACTAAGGAAGATGATATAGTGAAGGGTGAACCAGAAATGAGTAAAGAGGTTCACTATAAGAAGGGTCACTATATCCCTGAAGAGAAGAAGAGACAAAGGATGGCCAAGTCTACAAGAAATAACTTGATCAGGGCTGCAAAAAGAAGATCAAAGAAAGTGCAGGAGATTAAGCCAACCTTCAATCCTAAGAAAAAACAAGTTTTCATCTTGTTGGGTTTGAGGTGATGAATACTTGAGACTTAACCAAGGACTATACTACAAAGAGTCCTAGTTCAAGTATAAGCCATCCTTGTAAGGAGAAGAAGGTTGAACCAGTGTGCACCACTGCTGCACAAGCTGGACCATCCAACTTTAAAGGAAAACTTCACCCTCAAAAGCATGCTGCATCATTCAAGAAGAAGAAGAAGGAGCTAGAAAGGCTCAGGTCAAACTTCTCATCAGGACAAGACTCTCAGAAGAAAGCCTATGGCATGTATCATATGTGGTGGTACAACTCATTACGCTAAGGATTGCATTTACAATCATAAGAGTACCATCCACATGAACAAGAAGAAGACCTCTAAGAAGAAAAAGAAAATAGTTTTGGAAGGAAAATCATTTTCCTTCGGAAGCATCAAGGTGTAAGGCCCCATTCCCGAGACGCTTACAGTTGATCAATCATTGCATAAATAATATAAAACACCTCATTTTGCAGTGGAAATATAACTTTTCATTAATAAATAAAAACATGTCCAATTATCATATCATTTCTATTACAACCCAATAATTGTATTAATACATTAACATTTTCAAAATATGGATGCCAGACTCGAATCATCCCCAGTAGCTTATGTATCCATGCCTGCACCTCCTCAGCATCATCGATCACCTGCCAACTAATACGCATATAAAAAGTCGGCGACGTTGAGTGAGTTCTAGTTTATATAATAAAATACTTTACTTTTGATAAAAACCTTTCCTTTACTTTCGTTCGTGATCACACATCATACGTACATCTTGATAATAATCATTTATTGTCTGTCATCATCATTCATAATCGTTCGTTTCATACTTTATTATCTTTCACTTTCATCTAGACCAATGTAGTATGCTATACCCCAAACATTATGCACGAAGCTGGTACTGGGCCGAAGTCTACAAAATAGACCCCTAACATTGTGTACGAAGCTGACTCCAGTACCGGGGCAAGCGACAAGGGTCCCGTTTCGTACGTATTAGTCAATCACAAAGATTAACCCCTGTGTGGATCCTTATGGGTTAGCTAAATCGCACACAGTTGAGCTAACAACCCAATGGCTGTGAACCTCCATTCATTTTGCTTGCAAGACTTTCATTCATTAATTACATTTCACTTTTAATTATCTTTATCTTTCACTTTCACTACAATAATACTTTACGTACATAAGCACATATCACACCACGTAAAGTCACATCATAATACATAATATGGAACATCATCAGCCCACAAGCATACATAACATCAACAGGCATAAACCACCATAAAATATCAGGACTTAACACTAAATTCTATTTCCAAAAATTTCAAAAATAATCTAAGTGTCTACAGCGCATGAACATTATATAGTGGTCAGCTTAAAATTTCCTAAGTGTCCATAGTGGACAGCCAAAGTCCATAGCGGACAACCAAAGTCCACAACGCATGACTAAAATATTCTAAGTATCCATAGCGGATGAACAAAGTCCACAGCGGATGAACAAAGTCCACAGTGGATGAACGAAGTTCACAGCTGATGAACAAAGTCCATAACGGATGAACAAATTCCACAGTGGATGAACAAAGTCCACAACGGACAATTCATAAAGGTTACTAAGTGTCCACAGCGGACATGCAAAGTCCACAGCCAAGGATCCAAAGGTTCAGTCTCTGAAACTTACAAAGTCCGCTGCAGTGGATGCAAAAGAAGATAGGTGGAAAACTATCTTTGGATACAAGTTTGGTCTTGAAAGAAAGGAGTGCTTCCGAAGCACTGAAGTCTGCTGCAGTGGATTCAAAAGCTTCCAAAGGTTCAGTCTTCAAAACTTATGAAGTCATAAAATCTTTTGAAGTTTTGAAAGCCAAGTCTAATCTTCCAAAGATGGTGTAAAAGATGAAGGAAGGCCATATGACTGAAGTTTCTTCATCAACAACAGCCAAGGATCCCCTAAGCTTGCATACGAGGATGAATGACTATTGAACTATATTCAGTTTATCTTGATTAGCTCAAGACCAGCAAGGCTTGGGTTTATAAATGTAACTAATCATCTTTTTTCATATGCAGGAACAGCTGAAGACCAAAAGCAATGTATAGATCATTGATAGTGGTTGTTCCAGGCATATGACTGGCAATGGCACTTTGCTTCAAAAGTTTGAAAAACTTGATGGAGGGCCAATTACTTTTGGAGGTAAATCAGAAGGTTACATTACTGAAAGGGGCAAGGTCATAAATGGTAAGATCAGCATTGAAAATGTAAATTTTGTCAAAGTACAACCTTTTGAGTGTGTCTCAATTTTATGACTAGAGACATAAAATGCTCTTTATTAAGCATGAGTGTATTGTTCTCAAACTTGGGGTGATCATTCCTCAAGAGCACATTTTGCTCAGAGCCCCAAAGAAAGGGAACATGTACAAGATGGATTAGAAAGAAACCTCCCCTTCCCGAGAAGTTTCTTGCTTTCTATCCAAAGCAAATAATGATAAATCTTTCATTTGGCTTAAAAGAATGTGCCATGTAAACTTTAAGAACATGAATAAACTAATTAAGAATGATTTAGTAACTAGAATGCCAAAAAAAGAGTTTACAAGTGATGATCATTGTGTTTCATGCCTAAAAGGAAAGCAACACAAAGTGTCACACAAGCCAAAGGAAATGAACTCCATCATTACTCCCCTTCACTTATTACATATGTATCTCTTTGGCCCCATAAGTGTAATGAGTTTAGGGAAAACTTCATACTGTCTTGTGATCACATATGATTTCACAAGATATACTTGGGTATTCTTTCTTTGAACTAAGAATAAGACCCTGAAATCTTAAAATACTTCATCCTGAAAGTTGAGAATCGATGTGATCATAAGGTTAATATCATAAGATTTGATCAAGGAATTGAATTCAAAAACCAAATCATTGATTCATTTTATGATGAAAAGGGTATTTCAAGACAATATAGTGCTCCTAGAACTCCTCAACAAAATGTTGTTGCTAAAAGGAGAAATACGATACTTATTGAGGTTGCAAGAACCATGCTCTTTGACTCTAAAATGCCTATCACCTTCTGGGCAGAGGTAGTCAACATTGCCTGCTATGTGCAAACTAGAGTTTTAGTAGTCAAAACTTATGGTAAACACCTTATAAACTGTGGCATAAAAGGAGACCTTTTATTGGTTTCCTCAGGTCATTTGGATGTCCATGCACCATCTTGAATACCAAAGATCACATAGCCAAGTTTGCCAAAAAGGCAGATGATGGACATTTCATTAGATACTCTTCTCAAGCTAAAGCTTATAGAGTATACAATCTCAGAACTAGAGTAGTTAAAGAGTCAGCCAATGTGACCTTCACTAAACACACTCCAAGTGTGAAAGGTTCTGGTCCTAATTGGCTATTTGATCTTGATTTAGTTATCAACTATTTTAAAGATGTTTCAGGAACAACAGGTAATATATCAATAGAAGATCCCGATCCAAGAATTGAGCTAACAAGACCAAATGATCAAATCTCTTTAGCACCAATGGTAACAAACACTACAAGTGGAAATCCTGTCAGTACAAATATGACAAATTCTTCTGCTGATACATCTAAGGTGCCAACCAATTCCAGCAATGAGGCATAAAACTCAAATGAAGAGATCTCTAATGTAGGAGAAGATGGAGATGGTGAAAGTGATCAAGAATATCTTGATTCTAACAACCACTCCATTGAAGATAACATCAATGATGTTACACACTCTCCAGATCAACTCACACTTGATGGGTGTGCTGAAGTGGTAGGTGATACTCAATCACCAAATATAAATTTCTTAAATATGGATCTATCAAATCCACTTGGTGTGATTCCTCAGCTAAGAATCCATAAGTCACATCCTACCAGAAACATCATTGGTGAAGTTGAAACTAGGGTGATAAAAAGAGGAAAAACCCATGATCAAAATGTTTGTTTGGACTCTTTCCTTTTATCCTAGATTAAGCCAAAGAAAGTAGATGAAGCTTTAAGTGATGGAAGCTGGATTGAAGCAATGCAGGAGGAACTGCTTCAATTCAAAAGACAGGGTGTTTGGAACCTATGTCCTCTTCCTCCTAGGAAGATGCCAATAGGAACCAAATGGGTATTCAGGAACAACAAAGATGATAAAGGACTTGTCATCAAGAACAAGGCAAGAATGGTAGTCCAAGGGTACACTCAAGAGGAATGAATTGACTACACAGATGTCTTTGCTCCTGTAGCAAGACTTGAAGCTGTAAGAATATTCCTTGCTTATGCTGCATCAAAGGATTTCAAGTTCTACCAACTTGATGTCAAGTGTGCTTTTCTATATGGGGTGATAGATGAAGAAGTGTATGTATATCAACCACCTGGATTTGCAGATCCAGATCATCTTGATTATGTCTGCAAGCTTGACAAAGTTCTCTATGGGCTGCATCAAGCACCAAGTAAGTGGTATGAGACACTATCACAGTACCTAGTTCATCATGGTTACAAAAGAGGTACTATTGACAACACACTGTTCATTAAAAGAACAAGGAATAACATGCTGGTTCAAGTTTATATTGATGATATTATCTTTGGGTCAACTAATGAAAAGCTCTACAAAGAGTTTGAGAAGCTGATGAATAATATATTGAAATGAGTGCCATGGGGAACTCAATTTCTTTTTAGAAACTCAAGTGAAGCAAGTTGATAATGGCATCTTCATAAACCAGTCAAAGTATGTACATGACATACTAACTAGATTTCATCTAACTGATTGTAAGGTTGCTAAAACTCCCATACCTAGAAACCAGTCAAAGTATGTACATGACAAACTAACCAGATTTGATCATGCTGCCAGTATCTTACTATGGTTTACATGCACAAAAGTGCTGACTAAACAAGTACTAAATATAAGGCTTCATACAATGGTTAACAAGGAGGCAATGGTGCATGTGCAGGCAGACAAAGACCACAAAACAAGCATAATTGATGCACTATCAATAGGGTAGTGGCAACAAACGAACAAAATGAAACACATGCATCCTCAAACGGCACACCAATTCTGTAAACACCAAAAGCTACAATGTTAGCTCCTAAAACGCATGGCCAAACACAACCTGAAGAATTTTAATCTTTCAAGAGGTATTAAGGATGCTGCTTTGTTTCTCAAAAACAAAGAAGAAAGAAATAAAAGAAAATTACATCAAGCTCCTATCTTCTCCCTAGTTCAAGAGGTGCCTGATGTGGAAACTGTGGTTGTAGAGGAAGAAACTCAAGTAGACAAAAAACAGGATAGACAGAACATGATCACCTACTTGAGTGCCACAGGTTTCTACAAGGTAGAAGCCTTACTCCCTCTATCTTATGATTATATAGAGATCGAGTACCTTAAGCAGCTATAACATGAAGTTCTTAAAGGAAGAAAAGTTGCTAAGAGAAAGATGAGGGAAGAAGTTGAAAAATCAAGGGCAACAATCAAAGCCAGAAGAAGAAGTTAGATGACAGACAAAAGATGGTGAGCTTCTTGAAGCTATATGGGTTCTCCGGTAGGAGGCTTGGTCCCATGTCTCTATCCATAATGGATGAGCAAATCAGGGTGATCAAGCAGAAGATCAAAAGGGGTAAGCTTCAAGACTTGCATTCTCTTCCAAGTCAAGCTGCACCTGAAGCTGAGGTCAAGGTTCAACCCAAACAGACAACAGAACCAAGATCTACTACTGATCCACAACAGGTCAAGGTTCATGTTTATGCCTCTGTGCTCGAATTTACAGGCACTTTAGATGTATCAACTGAAGAATTTTTCATGGTTGTGCTGACAGGATTTCCAACTGCAAGGCTAGTTACCACTAGAGCTGAAGTAGTTTGTACACTTGGTCTTCTCAGCTCAAATCTTGGATCAGAATCTCCTATTGATAAGGTACCTGTAGATCCTAAAATATTCTCATAAGATTTGTTAAAATAGTTGATAACTAAATCAAGGTCAAATAGCCAATCAGGACCAAAACCTTTCACACTGGGTGTGCGCTCATTGAAGGTCACATTGGCTGACTCCTTAACTACTCTGGTTCTGAGATTGTATACTCTATAAGCCTTAGCTTGGGAAGAGTATCCAATGAAATGTCCATCATCTGATTTCTCATCAAATTTGGCTATTTGATCTTTGGTATTCAAGATGATGCAAGGACATCCAAATGATCTGAGGAAACCAATGAAATGTCTCCTTTTGTGCCATAGTTCATAAGGAGTCTTACCATGAGTCTTAACCACTAAAACTCTATTCTGCATATAGCACGTAGTGTTGACTGCTTTTGCCCAGAAGGTGATAGGCAGTTTAAAGTCAGACAACATGGTTCTTGCAGCTTCAATAAGTGTCTTATTTCTCCTCTTAGCAACACTGTTTTACTAAGGAGTCCTGGGAGCACTGTATTGTCTTGAAATACCCTTTTCATCACAAAATGTATCAAGGATTTGGTTTTTAAATTCAGTTCCTTGATCACATCTTATGATCTTGATCCTGTGATCATATTGATTCTTAATTTTCAAAATGAAATTCTTCAAGATCTCAGGGATCTCATCCTTAGTTCTAAGGAAGAAGACCCAAGTATATCTTGTAAACTTATTTGTGATCATCATGCAATAAGAGGTCCTTCCTAAACTCATTACACTGGTGGGGCCAAAGAGATCCATATCTAATAAATGTAGGGTGTAATGATGGAGTTCATTTTCTTTGGCTTGTGAGATACCTTGTGTTGCTTCCCTTTCAGGCATGCAATACAATAATCATCACTTGTAAACTCTTTCTTTGGGCATTCCAGTTACCAAATCATTCTTAATTAGTTTATTCATTCTTAATTAGTTTATTCATGTTCTTAAATTTACATGACACATTCTTTTATGCCAAAGGAAAGACTCATCATTATTGGCCTTAGACAGAAAGCAGAAACTTCTCATGAAGAGGATGTTTCCTGTAAATCCATCTTGTACATGTTTCCTGGGGGTTCTGAGTAGGACATGCTCTTGAGGAATGATCACGTCAGGTTTGAGAACAATGCACTCATGCTCAGTAAAGAGCATGTTGTGTCTCTGATCACAAAATTGGGATACACTCAGAAGATTGTACCCAAGTTCCTTGACAAAGTTTACCTATTTGATGCTGAGCTTACCATTTATGATCCTGCCCCTTCCAGTAATGTAACCACTAGATTCTCCTCCAAAAGCAACTGGCCTCCATCAATTCTTTCAAAGTTTTGATGCAAAGAGCCATTGCTTGTCATATGCCTGGAACAACCACTGTCAATGATCCATACATTTCCTATAGTCTTTAGCTGTTCCTGCACAAAAAGAGATGGTTAGTTACATTTGGAAACCCAAGCCTCATTGGTCTTGGACTTGTCAAAGTAAACAGAAGATAATGTAATAATGATTGATCCTATATGCAAGTTCTGAGGATAGTTTGCTATTGTTGATGAAGAACTTTTAGTCACATGGCCTTTATTCATCTTCCACACCATCTTTGGAAGACTAGACTTGGCCTTCAACACTTTGGAAGTTTTGATAACTTTGGAAGTTTTGGAGACTGGACCTTCGGAAGCATTTGCATCCACTGCAACAGACTTTAGTATTTCGGAAGCATTCCTTTCTTCCAAGACCAAATTTTCTTCCGAAGGTAAGTTTTCATTTATCTACTTCTTCACTTTGGAGCTTCTAAAAGGAAGATATTTTCCATCCGAAGCTATTTTCTTCTTCTTATTCTAAGAAGTTTTCTTCTTGTTCATATGGATAGCACGTTTGGGTTTGTAGATGCATTCCTTGGCAAAGTAAGAAGTACTACCACACATGATGCATTCAGTTGGCATACTTCTAAGAATATTCTTTTGGGAGGGAAGCTGAGCTTGATCACTCTCTAATTTCTTCTTCATCTTCTTAGATGATGCAACAGGCTTCTTGGGATGAGTCTTGCTCTTGAAACTAGATGGTTCAAGCTATGCAACAATGGTGCACATTTTATCAGCCTTCTTCTTTAAATCAGGATGACTTGGACATGAACTAGAACTCCTGGTACTAGAGTCCATGGTTATGTCCTTAGTTTTTACCACTTCAAATCCAGCAGAGATAAAAACCTATTTTTGCTTGGAGTTAAAGGTGCCCTTGATCTCTTAGGCTTTCTTGGACTTTCTTTTGGCTGCCCTGATCAAGTTCTTTCTTGCAGACTTTGTGATCCTAGATTCTTTCTTCTCTCTAGGGGAATAGTGTCCCTTCTCAGGATAACCCTTGTCACTTACCTCAGGTTCATCCTTCACTACCTCCTCTTCATCTTCATCCTCTTCTTGAATGGGATCTATGGAGAGCAGCTCATCTTGACAAGTTCCACACCTTGGAGATCTTATAGATATCAATGTGTGTAGAGGAGCTATCTCACTTGAACCCAATCCTTGCCTGTTCTGATAGAAAATCTTTACATGCATGGATGAAGATATTATGTTCTTGAAGGTTTCCTCTTCAAGAACACATTTTTCTGCCTTCGCTTTGCTGATCACAAGCTCAGCTTGGCATTCAGTTAATTTGGTAGTGAGATCCTTGATGTGAGTCCTGTAATTTGTGTGCTCATGCGTAAGAGTTGAAATGGATTTCTCTAAATCTTCTATTTTAAATTTACAATCATTTTCAGCTCTTTTAAAATCAGCTTTTAAAATGTTCAAGGACTCAAGGTCAGATCTCACTTCCAAATTATAGGACCTATACATGTTGACTTTAACAATGCATTCAGGAGTACAGAGATGTTCCAATACCTTAACTTCTTCATGATCGGTCATTAGTGCTTGGTTTGGAGAAGTATCTTCTACCTGAAAAAAGAGTCAAAGCCTCCTTCTTCAACAACAATAGCAGCATGTTGTTTGGGTTGGCTTGGCTTCTCAATTCTTGGAGTTATATCAGTGTAGTTTGGTCTGGTTTGTGCTTGGCCACCATTTGTCCTTGGTTCCTTGCACTCTCTAACAAAGTGGCCCATTTGGTTACAGTTATAACACTTCACTTTGCTTTTGTCTAGTCCAAACTTTCCACTGGCCACATTGCTGGGAAACTTTCTTCCTTTCCTCTTGTAGAACTTCTTGGCGCTGTGAGTGAGAAGAGCCATCTATTGGACTATCTCCATATACTCCAAATCATCTGGATGGATACAATCCAAGTGTTCAAGAGTAAAAATAAAGTTACCACAACTTTCATTAGTAGACATAAAGGCTTGTGCAGAGCTTGTCTCTTGGAATGGGCTTCCTTGGGTGTATCTCTCCCTTGATGTCTCAGGGAAGGTGATGAAAGGACCTTTTTATGAGTTTTCTAGGAAGCATATAAGATGATGCTGTGGTTCTATGCTATCCCTTTCAACCACATGAAGATCTGAACTCTGCTGATTGTTGAAAGAGCTGCTTGATGGATTTTGCAGGGTCCTCTCTATCTGGTATCCAGTAAGGATACCATACAGCTCTATGAGAGTAAGAGTAGAGAGGTTTTCAGTTCTCTTAGTGGTCACACAATAATGAGTCCATTGTCTGGGAAGAGAGAACATGAACTTCCTCACTATATCTCTATTCTCAAGTTTTACTCCAACATCCATTAGAGTGTCTACAATCTTAACAAACCTCAAGTATTATTGAGTCATGGTTTCACCTGTCTTGTAGGTGAAGTTTTCAAACTGCTGCTTTATGATATCCTTCTTGTTCTCCTTGGCTTTCTTAGACCCCTCATACATCAGCTTCAGTGCATCCTAGAGCTGCTTAGCAGTCTTGCACTTCTTAAAGTCTCTGTATATGGAGTTAGGAAGAGCAGTTTGAAGAGCGGTCTTGGCCTTCTGATCTACATCTATTCCTTTCCAGTCTTCTTCAGAGTAGTTAGCCATTTTCTTTGTTATCATGCCACCTCTAGCAGTGGTTGAAGAGGTGCATGGGATGTGAGGTCCTTCGACAATAGATCTCCACATCCTGCTATCTTGAGACTTGATGAACCCTTCCATACGTTGGCACCAAGAGTCAAAGTCATCAGGAGTGATCAGTGGAGACTTCTTCATAGTGCTGGGGAGATCTTACAATCTAGAGCCTGAAATAATCAAAGATAGTGAGATCTTACAATCAACAGCCTGAAATGCTCTGATACCAATTACAGGGCCGGTGAAGGGTGGTCATTGCAACAGTTTAACAAGGTGGAGAGATATGAAACACTTAGCAGATCAAATAGGGAACCGGCTAGATGATACAAAGAACATAAGAAAAAGAACAACAATAAGAACACTCAAATATGTTTTTAAAGAATGATGTATATTGCTCTCAAGTTCTTACAAGTGTTACATAGCATACATAAAAGATACAAGTACTTAAGACACTTTATACTACATCCTACAGTCACCCATACTTTGAAGGCCAGCTGGAAACACTAATCTAGACAACAAGATCAATGTAGAGCCAAAAGGCAGATTTCCTTTTGACTAGTGACTATGACATGCCATAGCTCACATCCTTATCTATTACAAAAAGGATAAAAGTACATAGTTGAAAAGTTAAAGACAAAAGACCTTAATCTACAGTTGACAAAAGCATGGACTTTTCACCAACTCATATAAGTTGGTGAGTCTTCAGAAGTGGCAGTGGAAAGAGGTTAAGCTTTTGTCAAAAGGTGATTTAGAGAAAGCATGTCTTCTCTATCTTCGGAAGAAATCAGTCTTTGACTTCAGAAGACTTTGTCCTTGAAGCTTTGGAAGACTTCATCTTTGGCTTCGGAAGATATGGTCTGTTGGCTTCGGAAAATTTGATACTTAGCATAATTCTCTGAGTTGTATCAAATCTTCCGAAGTAACTTTCTTGTACTTCAATTCTACATGCTGAGAGATCTTGGTTGTTCTTTTGTTGTATCAGCCTCTAAGTATAGTCCTTATAGAGTACCATCCACATGAACAAGAAAAAGACCTTTGAGAAGAAAAAGAAAATATCTTCAGAAGGAAAATCATTTTCATTTTCCTTCAAAAGCATCAAGGTAACCAGAAGAAGATAGGTGGAAAACTATCTTTGGTAGCAAGTTTGATCTCGAAAGAAATGAATATTTCTAAAGCACTGAAGTCTGCTGCGGTGTATGCAAAAGCTTCCGAACGTTCAGTCTCTAAAACTTCTGAAGTCATAAAACTTCCGAAGTTTTGAAAGCCAAGTAAATCTTCTAGAGACGGTGTGGAAGATGAAGGAAAGCCACATAACTGATGTTTCTTCATCAACAACAGCCAAGGATCCCCTAAGCTTGCATACATGATCAATGACTGTTGAACTATATTTAGTTCATCTTCATAAGCCCAAGATCAGCAAGGCTTGGGTTTCCAAATGTAACTAATCATCTATTTTCAAGTGCAGGAACAACTGAATACCAAAAGCAATGTATGGATCATTGATAGTGGTTGTTTCAGGCACATGACTTGCAATGGCTCTTTGTTTCAAAACTTTAAAGAACTTGATGGAGGGCTAGTTCCTTTTGGAGGTGAATCAAGAGGTTACATTACTAGAAGGGGCAAGGTCACAAATGGTAAGCCAGCATTGAAAAGATAAACTTTATCAAAGAGACCTTTCATTGGTTTTCGCAGGTCATTTGGATATCCATGCACCATCTTGAATACCAAAGATCACATAGCCAAGTTTACTGAAATCGCAGGTGATGGATATTAAAAAACAAAGAACAAAAAAGGGAAGAAAATTATATCAAGCTCCTATCCTCTCCCCAATTCAAGAGGTGCCTGAGGTGGAATTTGTGGTTATAGAGGAAGAAACTCAAGTAGAAAAATAACATGATAGACTAAACATGATCACCTACTTGAGTGCCATAGGTTTCTACAAGGCAAAAGCTTTACTCTCTCTATCTTATGATTATATAGAGTTCGAGTACCTTAAGCAGATAGAACAAGAAGTTCTTAAAGGAAGAAAAGCTACTAATAGAAAGATAAGGGAGGAAGCGAAAAAATCAAGGGCCACCATCAAAGCCAACAAGAAGACGACAGATGACAGACAAAAGATGGTGAGCTTCTTGAAGCTGTATGGGTTCTCCGGTAGTAGGCTTGGTCCCATATCTCTATCCATAATGGGTGAGCACATCAGGGTGATCAAGCAGAAGATCAAAAGGGGTAAGGTTCAAGACTTGCATTCTCTTCCAAGTCAAGCTACACCTGAAGCTGAGGTCAAGGTTCAACCCAAACAAACAACAAAACCAAGATCTACTGCTGATCCACAACCAACTTCATCTTTAGACCCATAACAAGGTCCTGAAAAGGTGATCAAGACCAACCTTTTCAATTAAAATATAGAAAGAGGAAAATGATGACCATCAGAAGAGACTTGAAGTCAAGAAAGAAGAAGAAGTCTAAGGCATCCACCTCTACACTTCAATATGAGTTAGAACATCCTGAGGGTCAACCAAAAGAGGCTGTGTAAGAGCATACTTAGAGGCTAATGCAACCAAAGAGCTCTCAGCATGCAGATTTGAAGTACAAAGAAAGTTACTTCGGAAGATTTAATACAAGTCTATGAAATTCACTAAGTATCAAATCTTCCGAAGCCAAAAGACCATTTCTTCCGAATCCAAAGATGAAGTCTTCCGAAACTTCAAGACAAAGTCTTTCGAAGCCAAGAAACTGATTTCTTCCAAAGACAGAGAAGACATGCTTTCTCTGACTCACTTTTGACAAAAGCTGAACCACTTTCCGCTACCACTTCTGATGACTCACCAACTCATACAATTTGTTGAAAACTCCATACTTTTATCAACTGTAGATTATGGTCTTAGAGTTTATAACTTTCTACTTATGTACTTTTTTCCTTTTTGTATTAGGTAAGGATGTGAGCTATGGCATGTATTAGACAAGGATGTAAGCTATGACATGTCATAGTCAATAGTCAAAAAGGCAATCTACCTTTTTGACTTCACATTGATCTTATTTTCTAGATTAGTGTTTTCAGCTGGCCTTCAAAGTATGGCCGGCTATAGTATGTAGTATAAAGTATCTCAGGTACAAGTCCATGTGACTAAGCTTTGTAACACTTTGTAAAACACTTGAGAGCAATATACAACATTCTTGAAAACCATCTTTTTGTGTTATTAGTGTGTTCTTTACTTGTGTTCATTGTTTCAACATAGCCGGTTCCCTATTTGATCTATTAAGTGTTATAAGTCTCTCCAACCATTATAAAACTGTTGTTTTGACTCCATACATCAGTCCTGCAATTGGTATCAGAGCATTTTTGGCTCTTGATTATAAGATCTCACCATCTTTAATCCTTTCAGTTTCATAAAACACTAACCAGCTCAAATGACAGCTATCATAAAAGCTAATATGGAAACCGGTACCATGACAAAATCTCCACTGATCACTCCTGATGACTTTGATACTTGATGCCAACGTATGGAAGGGTTCATCAAGTCTTAAGATAGCAGGATATGGAGATCTGTTGTTGAAGGACATCACATTCCAAGCACCCATTCAGCCACTAATGAAGGTGGGATGATTCCAAAAGAAGTGGCTGACTATTCCGAGGAAGATTGGAAGAAATTGACATAGATTAGAAGGCCATGACAACTCTTCATACTGCTCTTCCAAACTCTATATACAGAGGCTTCAAGAAATGCAAAACTGCTAAGTAGCTTTGGGATGCACTGAAGCTTATGTATGAGGGGTCTGCTGAAGCTAAAGAAAACAAGAAGGACCTCATGAAGTAGCAATTTACGAACTTCACCTATAAATCAGGTGAAACTATGACTCAGCAATGCTTAGGTATGTTGAGATTATAGATACTCTCATGGATGTTGGAGTAAAGTTGAGAATAGGACCATTGTGAGGAAGTTCATGTTCTCTTTCACAGATAATGGACTCACTACTGTGGGCATTAAGAGAACTGAAAACCTCTCCACCCTTACTCTGACAAAGTTGTATGGTATCCTTAGTGGCTACCATATGGAGATGAACATGCAGAATCCATCAAGCAGCTCTTCCAGCATCAATAGGTTTAGCCTCCATGTGGTGAAAGGGATAGTAAAGAACCACATCATCATCTTATCTGCTACCCTAACAACTTACAAAGGCCCTTTCATCACCTTCCCTTAGACACCAAAGGAGAGCTACATCCAAGAAAGCCCATTCTAAGAAACAAACTCATCTCAAGCCTTGTGTCTGCTAATGGAAGTTGTGGCAGCTTTCTCTTCAATCTTGAAGACTTGGATTGATCCATCCAGATTACCTGGAGTATATGGAGATAGTCCAGCAAATAGCTCTTCTCACTCATATAGCCAAGAACTTCTACAAGAGAACTGGAAGAAAGTTTCCCAGTAATGTAACTAGTGGAAAAGTTGGACTAGATAAAACCAAAGTAAAGTGTTACAACTGTAACCAGATGGGATATTTTGCTAGGGAGTGCAAGGCACAAGGACTAATGGTGGCCAAGCACAATCTAGGCCAAGCTACACTAATGCAGCTCCCAGATCTGAGAAGCCAAGCCAACAAAAACAACAAGTGCTGCTGCTGCTGTGAAGAAGGAGGCTTTGACTGGAGCTTTCAGGTAGAAGATGTTTTGCCAACCAAGCACTAATGCCTGACCATGATAAAGCCAAGGTATTAGAACATCTCTGAACACCTGAATGTATTACTAAAGTAAACATGTATAGGTCCTATAACCTGGAAGTGAGATCTGAACTTGAGTCCTGAATATTTTGAAAGCTAATTTTAAAAGAGCTAAAATTATTATAAACTTAGAATAGAAGATTTAGAGAAAACAATTTCTAAAGTAAACATATACAGGTCCTATAACCAGGAAGTGAGATCTAACTGAGTCCTTGAATATTTTGAAAGCTAATTTTAAAAGAGCTGAAAATTATTATAAACTTAGAATAGAAGATTTAGAGAAAACAATTCAACACTTAAGCACGAGCACAAAATTACAAGACTCAGATTAAAAATCTCATTACCAAGTTAACTAAATGCAAGGCTGAGCTTATGATCAACAAAGCCAAAGTAGAAAAGTGTGTTCTTGGAAAAGAAACCTTCAAGAACATCACATTCATCAAGCATGGAAAGATTTTTTTATCAGAACAGGTAGGGATTGGGTTCAAATGAGATAGCTCCTCCACGCACTCTCTATCTGTAAGATCTCCAAGGTGGGGGAACTGTCAAGATGAGATGTCTTTCATTGATCCTATCTAACGAAGAGGATGAAAATGAATAGGAGAGAGAGAAGGATGAAGCTGTAGTGAGTGAGAAGGATTATCCTAAAAAGAGTCATTATGCTTTGGAGAGAAGAAAAAACCAAGGATGACCAAGGCACCTAGGAAGAACTTGATCAGGGTAGCAAAAAGAAATCAAACGAAAGCCCAAGAGATCAAGGCCACCTTCAACTCAAAGCAAAAACAAATCTTTATTTTTGCTGGGTTTGAAGTGGTGAGACTGAGGACTCA